>CAUYRH010011429.1:0-25758 GCA_963574655.1 Perodicticus potto | reverse complement strand
CGCCTGTAGTCCCAGCTACTTGGGAGGCAGAGGCAAGAGACTCGCTTGAGCCCAGGAATTGGAGGTTGCTGTGAGCTGTGATGCCACAGCACTCTATCCAGGGTGACAGCTTGAGGCTCTGTCTCAAAAAAAAAAAAAATTAAATAACTAAAGAAACCATTAAAAAAAAATTATATAGGAGGAAAATAAGATTTCTGGTCATACTCTTTTTTTTTTTTTGTAGAGACACAGTTTCACTTTGTCGCCCTCGGTAGAGTGCCATGGCGTCACATGGCTCACAGCAACCTCCAACTCCTGGGCTTAGGGGATTCTCTTGCCTCAGCCTCCCGAGTAGCTGGGACTGTAGGCGCCCGCCACAACACCTGGCTATTTTTCTGTATTGCAGTTTGGCCGAGGCCAGGTGTGAACCCTCCACCTTCGGTATATGGGGCCGGTGCCCTACTTAATGAGCCATAGGCGCCGCCCAGTCATACTCTTAACATGTTTAGCTTTTTATTTCTTTTGCCCAGGCTGGGGTGCAGTAACACAATCACAGGTTACTACAGACTCGAACTCTTTTTTTTTTTTTTTTTTTTAACAAATTTATTTTATTTAATTAATTAATTTATTTATTTTATTTTTTTGCAGTTTTGGCCAGGGCTGGGCTTGAACCCACTACCCCAGGTATATGGGGCCAGCGCCCTACTCCTTGAGCCACAGGCGCTGCCCCAGACTCGAACTCTTGAGTTTAAACAATCCTCACATTTCAGTCTCCTGAAGACCTGGAATTATAGGTGTAAGCCACTGCATCCAGCTATAGAGCATTTAACGCAAGAGATCTAGGTGTTGGTTTCTTTCTATGCTGAAAGGTTGTGCTAGGTAATCTGAAGTTCATATGGTTTAAAATTCAACAACTATGTCAATAGCTCTCTGAACTTTTCATAAGTCTGTTCATGGAAATATGCACACCTATGCCATTATTGGGTGGTTACTCTTTGGGGCTTTAAGCACATGATGGTAATTGACCACTGTAACTTTGCCTGTTTCCTTTCTGTTCTTCAGTTACCGAGCTGATACCCAGACATACCAGCCTTATAACAAAGACTGGATTAAAGAGAAGATCTACGTGCTCCTTCGTCGGCAGGCCCAACAGGCTGGGAAATAATTAAGTTGGAAACAACAGGGGGGTGGGGGTGGGCTTGGAACACAGGTGTGTACAGCGTGCTGTAGTGGAAGTTTTGTATTATAGTATTCCTGTTTCCATTATGTTACACTCTAGCCAAGATTGAAGATATTAGATGAAATGGGAGGCTCTTACTCAATCTGAAACCCCTATTGCCCCTACCCTTTTTTTTTTTTTTTTTACTTAAACATTTTTATGATGATTTAGATGAAAGTTGTTCTTTGTCAGCTGATATTGGTTCCAATCCTTCACACTGTTCATGCCTGCTTTATAACATTCACTGTACTAACCTGTCTTCAGGATGGGGTGAGGGGTGGTTAACAGTTATGTCCTCGAGATAAAGTCTTAGTGAAAAATAAATGTTGTTTAGTTATATTTTCTCCCTGAGTGATTTTTCTTGTCTCCTAACATTGAATTTTCTTGCAAAGCATTATCAGTTTAAACCAGCAGGCTGCCACACAAAGAATGTGAAGAAAGTTTATGTATGTGCTGAACACATTTTGCTGTGGTTGATGTAAAGCTAAAATGCTTTTTCCTCACTTTTCCGGCGTTTGAGTGAATCTTAATTGTGCTTCCTGTTTGTACCTGCTGTCAATGCAAACGCTGTGAAAGGCTTTCTGGTGATGCAGCTTGTCTGCAGCGGTAGCTGGGTTAGTTCCTTTGCTTTGTTGGAATACTCTTTCTGGGAGGTCCTTGTGCCCTTCTCAGAGCCTTCAGCAATTGAATATAGTTATGTACTATTGATGGAAGCTACTTGTATAAGGGTGAGGGAAAGAGCACAACAAAGTACAAGGTAAGCTTACTGTTGTTAATGTAGAGAATGTAGCCATGTTGTGGTTTCAACATTGTATTGTACTTCTAGTCAGCAAATACCTAACACTACCTGATTCTGCTCTCATCACTCCACCAGTAGCCAATAATATCTTTTTGCTCAAATAAAACGAAATCAGTATTTATATGCACTCAATATTTATAGAATAATTCTATTAAATGTCATCACTGAATCAAAGCATTATTAAAATTAAGGTACCTGACAAAATTTAGTTGTAGTTAATGTTTTACTGTTAATCACCCAAAATTTTTTTTTTTTTTTTTGTCCTTTCTTCTTTAGCGATTCTCTTGCCAGTTGCCTCCCAAGTAGCTGGGATTACAGGCACCTGCCACAACGCCCAGCGGTTGTCTTTTCTGTTAATAGAGACGGGGTCTTTTACTCTGGCTCACTCAGTCTTATGTTGGTCTCGAACTCTGTGAGCCCTGGAAATCCACCTGCCTTGGCTTCCCGCAGTGCTGGGACTACAGGCATGAGCCACCATGCCCAGCCTTTTTTTTTTTTTTTTTTATTGAGACAGTGTTTCACTTTGTCGCCCTTGGTAGAGTGCTGTGGTGTCACATCTCACAGCAACCTCCAGCTCTTGGGCTTAGGCGATTCTCTTGCCTCAGCCTCCTAAGTAGCTGGGACCACAGGCGCCCGCCACAACACCCAGCTGTTTTTTGTTGCAGTTTGGCTGGGGCTGGGTTTGAACCCGCCATCCTCTGTATATGGGGCCAGTGCCCTACCCACTGAGCCACAGGCACCGCCCAATCAGCCAAATTTTAAATCTAAAACAGTCTCATGGAAAAAGAAGTAAACCCCAAAATCAAATCAGATTTTCCTGCTTTTTTCACTTGGCTTCTCCTGCTAATGCAGTTTTATTTCTCAAACAAATATGACCTAGTCTTCAGTTTTTTGAGAAATACTCTAAAACAGATCTGGAGAGAGTGTAGATCTGTTGTACTCATGTACAACAGGAGCCACTCTCATAATAACTCCATGGACATAGTTTCTAGGACTCTGCAAGAGATATGCTCCAGTTAAAAAGAATCATTGCATTCAGAGAAGCACAAGGCTTGTCTTCCAACCAGGGATCTCTTGATTCTCAGATGCAGTATAGTTTCTGGTGTTGGGCTTGCTTACAGAAGAAGAGATTTTTCTAAGGATTTTGAGAAAACATCTGGTTCCTAGATGTTGGGAGATAAGAGCAAGAAGGAGGGGAGTGATATTTTAATCCTCTTAATGTTTAAGGAAGATTAGAACTGGAATAAATACAGAGACACATACTGAAGAAGGGCCAAAAGTAGCCTTTTTTTAAGGGGATGTGTGTGATGAAGTTCAGTGGTTTGGTTCAGGTACGACCACTGTGCCGATATCATTAGGTATTTAGAGTATTGATCACATGTCTTTTCCCCAACCACAAGTAAAAAATCAGAAGTTTGATTTCCGCTTATTAAGTGATTTGTTTTTACGCTACATAAAAGTACATGACAACCTACAAGACAAATTATAAAATTTCTGATTCTCTAATCCACCTTTTATATACCTGAGAATTTCTAAAATAAGTCCTTTTTTTATTGTTTGGTATGTATTGAGGGTACAAAGCATTAGGTTACGCTGATTGTGTTTGTTAGGTAAAGTCCCTCTTATAATTGTGTAAAATAGCTCCCGTCGCGCAATTGGTTAGCGCATGGGATTGGTATCATAATTGTGTAAAATATTTCTTAATAATGGCTGCTAATGTCCTTTAGTACTTGATCTAAGAGGTCCCAGGATTATAAAAGGGGGGTTTCACCTATCACTTCACTTCTAGTTCTCTGACTTAAAACATATTTCCAGCACCTCATTAAATGCCCAAACAAGTTACATGTCTCATTCTTTGGGATGGAAGTGGTATTGAACTGGTTTTACTTTCACCAAGGGAATGACAAGGAATAAACAGTGTCGTAAAAGCTGACTAGACAGACTTTAGGTTGGAGGAGAGAGGGCAGAATAGTTCTCGTACCACATATGACATCAGCCTTACATCAGGATGGCCCTCCTTTATCAAATTATTTTTACTAATTATATGAAGGTTGGAATGAAAATCAGTATTAATATATGAACTTTTAAAAGTATATTTGTAGGAATACTTTTAGCAGGAGAAATATTTATATGTTAGCATAATAATGTATTACCACTTACACATAGCATCTTAACTGCTAAGGAAACATTTCCACATCTTAAATTACTACAGCAACCCTTTGAGATAGGAAAGAACTGTTTCTCTATTAATAGTGAAAAAATAGGCTTAGATTTCTTAAGTGATTAACCTAGATCACAAAGCAATAACCAGCAACTTTGCTAAGTGAAACAGATAAGTTTTTAACCTCAAAGATCCTGAAGAGGGGTGGAGAGCCCCACAAAATCCTATCAAAGAGACCTTTATAGACTTAGTCAAATATTTGGATTCAGAAGACCTGAAGAGGTCACACTTGGCACCACTTTACTCAAAAGCATACAGGAAACAATAGCTTGCCAATCCAACATCAGGTATTTCTCTTCACAGGAATAGTCTTCACGGCAGTTCATACCGCCATCCAGGAATTATCCTGCATGCACAGATAGGTACAAGAGACAAGACTTAAGTGCAAGAGCTACCCTGGCCTAGAAACTCGTGTACAACAGGAGCCACTCTCATAATAACTCCATGGACATAGTTTCTAGGACTCTGCAAGAGATATGCTCCAGTTAAAAAGAATCATTGCATTCAGAGAAGCACAAGGCTTGTCTTCCAACCAGGTATTTATAGTTTCTGCTACTCTGAATGTACTTTACCACTTAGGGGTAATTTTTACCATAAGCAGTCTTGTCTAATAATTTATTACACCATTATCTTTCCTTAGGAACAGAGCTGGAAAGTTAGTCCAAGGTCAAATTGTTCATAGAGCAGGAATTTTGGTAATTATTTACATATGCTTAAGTATGAGATGGCACCATCTGCCTGGCTTCATGGAGGTGGTATTTGAGTTGGGCTTAAAGGATGATTGAACTTTGAAAAAGCAGGAAAATAAGACAAAGATGATAATAAAGAAGGCCATATGTGGTAACTCACATCTGTAATCCTAACACTCTGGGAGACTGAGAGGGAGCATCACTTGAGGTCAGGAGTTTGAGACTAGCCTGAACAAGAGTAAGATCCCATCCCTACTAAAAACAAAAAAAATTCTCCAGGTGTGGTGGCAGGCAGCTGTGGTCTCAGCTACTTGAGAGGCTGAAACAGGATTGCTTGAGCATAAGAGTTTAAGGTTGCAGTGAGCTATGATGATGCCACTGCACTCTAGCCATGGTGACCAAGTGAAACTGTATCAAAATAATATAATAATGATGAGATTGTAAAGCACTGGGAATGTTTGAAACAAGCCACCGTGGCTGGAGTAAAGGAAATATTTAAGAGAGGATAAGCACTAGGAAAGCTAGGATTGGAGGGTCTTAAACATCAGGCTACGAAGTCTAAATTTACTTCCCTGGATTGCAGGTAGCCTTTAAAAGTTTTTGAGGCATAACCTGTCAAATCTTTTTGCATTGGGAGCATTAAGTACACTGCTTTGTGTAGCTTGGGTTAGAAAACTAGAGAATAATATCTCAGAAGCCAATTCAAGAGACTTTTCCAATGAAAGGATAAGGAATTATTATTATTATTATTATTATTTTTTTTTTTTTTTTTTTTGTAGAAACAGAGTCTCACTCTATGGCCCTTGGTAGAGTGCCATGGTATCACACAGCTCACAGCAACCTCCAGCTCCTGGGCTTAGGTGATTCTCTTGCGTCAGCCTCCCGAGCAGCTGGGACTACAGTTGCCCACCACAACACCCGGCTATTCTTTTGTTTTGCAGTTCAGCCGGGGCCAGGTTTGAACCTGCCACCCTCGGTATATGGGGCCGGCGCCCTACTCGCTGAGCCACAGGCACCGCCCAGGATAAGGAATTATTATGAGCCCTTCCTCATAAAAGGGCTTTGAAGTTGGAGTTTAGAGGGTATTTTCAGTAGTATATAAGACAAATGCCAAGTTTCAGGTAAAGAGTAAGGGACATGAAGTATAATAAGGGACAGCAACATTTATTTAAAAAAAAAAAAGATGTAGGACTGAGCCTATAGCTCAGTGGGTAGGGTACCGGCCCCATATACTTAGGGTGGCAGGTTCAAACCTGGCCCTAGCCAAACCGCAACCAAAAAAATAGGCGTTCTAGCGGGTGCCTGTAGTCCCAGCTATTTGGGAGGCTGAGGCAAGAGAATTGCCTAAGCCCAGAAGAAGTAAAATGGAATGAGATAGGTTGGGAGGATTTTGTGTATTTCCTTAGAGGGAATTGTTTTGAGACAGAAGTCTGGCTCTGTGCCCTGAGTAGAGTGTGGTGGCATCACTGTAGCTCACAGCAACCTCAAACTCCTAGCCTCAAGCGATCATCCTGCCTCAGCCTCCTGAGGAGCTAGGATGATAGGCTTGCACCATAACACACAGCTGATTTATCTGGAGACAGGATCTAACTCTAGCTCAAGCTGGTCTTAAACTCTTGAGCTCAAGCAATCCAGCTCCCTCAGCCTCCTTGAGGGCTAGAATTACAGGCATGTGCCACCTTGCCCAACCTGATTTTTTGTTGTTTAAATAGAGGCAATTTGTGTTTGTAAGTAGAGGAAAGGTTCACATTAAAAAGAAAAAAGTACATAACTGCCCCTTCTGTATCCATGGATTTCAAATTCAAGGACTCAATGCTGCAAATATGGAGGATCAATTGTATTTTCCATGTATGGTTGGTGAAGTACATAGATGCAGAACCCACAGGTACACAAAGTGAAACTGACTGAGTTTCAATTTGACTGTTATAACTAGATAATTGAGGGTGAAAGATTGTAGAGCCAGTTGAAGAGAATATATGTTCGAGTATACTGATGGAATGATTAACCTCAAAAGAGAAAGTGAGATGGAAGTTGAAAGGGTTTGTGTTAGATCCACTAAATGGATAAAATCAATAAATGGATAAATTGTCTTAATCAATTACATGGGTGAAATAAGTCACTCTCATGAAGAAAAGGAGGAAACATGTATCAGGGACCTTGCAGATACTGGATCAGTTTTGAACAGACAGGCATGTGGGGAAGTTAACATGGTTTTGTTGTTTGTTTCTTTGTTTTATTTGGAGGGGGAAGAAACACAGTCTGTCACCCTGGGTAGAGTGCCATGGCATCATAGCTCATAACAACCTCAGACTCTTGGGCTCAAGTGATTTTACCTCAGCCTCCTAAGTAGCTGGGACTACAGGTGCCCGCCACAATGCCGGCTACTTTTTCTATTTTGAGATGGGGGTCTCTTGCTCAGGCTGGTCTTGAACTCCTGAGCTCCTGCAATCTACCTGCCTCAGCCTCCCAGAGTGCTTGAATTATGGGCATGAACCACCATGCCTGGCTAGTAAGCATGTTTTTTTTTAGTAGAACTAGTCAGCACACTTTGTGACTTTCACCAAAAGCACTCAACCAATGAGAGAAGGGAGAGAGTTGCACATTGAATGCTTTTTATTCAGTAAATTAAACATTTACGTTCGCATAGGTTGTACCACACAGAGGTACTTTACCTGAGTACATTCTCATCTTCATTGCTGGTTTCTCATTTTACAACTGAAGAAACACTATAAGAGAAGGTATCTAAGGTCATGAAGTAAAACTTGACCAGGTCTCTCTAGATCACTTTTTTTATTTTTTTTTTTTTTTTTGAGACAGAGCCTCAAGCTATCACCCTGGATAGAGTGCTGTGGCATCACAGCTCACAGCAACCTCCAATTCCTGGGCTCAAACAAGTCTCCTGCCTCTGCCTCCCAAGCAGCTGGGACTACAGGCTCCCGCCACAACGCCCGGCCATTTTTTGGTTGCAGCCGTCATTGTTGTTTGGCGGGCCCGGGCTGGATTCGAACCCGCCAGCTCAGGTGTACATGGCTAGCGCCTTAGCCCATTGAGCCACGGGCGCCAAGCCCACTTTTTTTTTTTTTTTGAGACAAAGTCTCACTATGTCACCCTTGGTAGAGCACTGTGACGTTGCAGCTCACAGCAACCTCAAACCCTTGGGCTTAGGTGATTCTCTTGCCTCAGCCTCCCAAGTAGCTGGGACTACAGGCACCCAGCACAATGCCTGGCTATTTTTTGGTTGCAGTTGGTTATTGTTGTTTAGCTAGCCCGGGCCGGGTTTGAACCCACCACCCTCAGTGCATGTGGCTGGTGCCATAACCACTGTGGTGCGGACGCCAAGCCTCTAGATCACTTTCTTTTTACCACACCAATAGATTCCAAATACTGGTCCACTAACTGATAATTGAGATGTTCATAGCACAAATCACTTTTGAAGCTTTTAAAAAAGCCTAGGCTCGGCGCCTGTGGCTCAATGGGCTAAGGCGCCAGTCATGTACACCTGAGCTGGCAGGTTCGAATCCAGCTCAGGCCCACCAAACAACAATGGTGGTCGCAACCAAAAAATGGCCGGGCGTTGTGGCAGGCGCCTGTAGTCCCAGCTACTTGGGAGGTGGCGGCTGGAGACTCGCTTGAGCCCAGGAATTGGAGGTTGCTATGAGCTGTGATGCCACGGCACTCTATCCAGGGTGACAGCTTGAGGCTCTGTCTCAAAAAAAAAGCAGGTTCCCAGACTTTTATATAGAAGACTACTTCTTCATGTAATACTTGTGGTCTTTTTTTTTGAGACAGTTTCCCTTTGTCACCCTTGGCAGACAGAGTTCCATGACGTCATAGCTCACAGCAACCTCAAACTCTTAAGCTCAAACAATTCTCCTGTCTCAGTCTCCCGAGTAGCTGGGATTACAGACACCCACAACAATGCCCAGCTATTTTTAAAGAAGGGTCTCTCTCTTGCTCAGGCTGGTCTCCAATCTGTGACCTCAGGCAATCCACCCACCTCGGCCACCCAAAGTGCTGGGATTATAGTCATGAGCCACCAGGCCCAGCCACATGCAGTCTTTGTCAGACATTTCTTTGTGGTTGTTTCATTGGTTGGTTTTCTTTTTGATTTTTGAGACAAGGTCTTGCTCTATTGCCTAGGCTAGAGTACAGTGGCATCATCCTAGCTCACTGCAACCTCACATTCCTGGGCTCAAGCAATTCCCCTGCCTTAGTCTCCTGAGTAGCTGGGAATAGGAGTGCACCACCATAGCTAGCCGATTTTTCTTGCTACATTGCCCAGGCTGGCCTCAAACTCCTGGCTTCAAGCAATCCTGCTTGAATCCAAACTCCTGCTTCAATCATTCTTGACCTCCGAAAGTGCTGGGATTACAGGCACTGCGCCACTGCGCCCAGCTCAATATACCCAAAAGGGACTGTATTTTCTTTACAATCCCTTAAAGATGTAAAAAACATTCTTAGCTTGCTAGTCATGCAAAAATAAACTATAGCACGAATTTGACCTGTGAGCTATAGTTTGACAGTTCTACTTTGGAGAATTTTATTGAGTCAGTCTGAGTTTTGACCTGAGAAAATAAGAATTTTTTTTTTTTTTTTTGTAGAGACAGTCTCACTTTATTGCCCTCGGTAGAGTGCCGTGACATCACACAGCTCACAGCAACCTCCCATTCCTGGGCTTAGGTGATTCTCTTGCCTCAGCCTCCCAAGTAGCTGGGACTACAGGCACCCACCACAACGCCCGGCTATTTTTCTGTTTTGCAGTTCGGCCAAGGCCGGGTTTGAACCGGCCACCTTCAGTATATGGGGCCAGCACCCTACTCGATGAGCCACAGGCACTGCCCAGAAAATAAGAATTTTTAAAACGCTGTCCTGATGTCCAGTTGCGTCCACAATAGAGTAACAAAACCTGATTTACCAACTGAAAAACTAGACAAATAAGTGAAATCATGCAGACATTGAAATGCTTCAAACACTGGACAACAGGTAGCATAGGACTATGAGTCTTGGGAAAGGAGTTGAGCCTTACACTTCTGCCTGGATCCACTTTTCTGGAATGTAGGCAGCAGGGGAACCCAAACAGCCCAGTTGCCTTACAGAATTGATGAAACAGATTGGAGTTTGAGAGAAGCTGAAGAAGCTAGGAGTTACAGTGCAAAGTTCTGGAAAGGAGGAAACTACACAGAAATAGAATTCCAGAAATCTGCGTGTGGATCCTTGGGTATCTTAGTTGAGCACCAGACCAGTCAGGCACAGAATAGCTAGGGAGTCAGAAAAACAGTTCTCAGAGTTCATAAAAAGTGAGGAAACAGATTCCAACCACCAGCGGAGAATCTCATGTGATCACTTGGGAAGTTCATTGAAAACAGCAAAAGTGTTATGCTTTAGTTGTAAGAGTGAACTATCCTTGAGAGGAAGGCTGCTCTAGACTTACCCTAGCAGGTTTTGAAGAGGTCAAACTGATCTGCAAATATTTTAGTTGTATAGAATAAAGTCCAACACTCAAAGGAAGGTAATAACCAAACACTAAATAAGACAACATTCACTGTTTTCCACCATTCAAATTACTAGACATGCAGATAGTTAACAGATAGCAAGATGATGGATTTAAACCTAGTCTTTATGTTACATTAGATGTAAATTGTCTTAAACACCTCAAATAAAAGACTGGGATTGTCAGACTAGATCAAAGCAAGGCACAACTATATGTAGTCTACAAGCAACCTACTTTAAATATTGAGACACAGGTATGCTAAAAGTAAAATGATAGGGAAAAATACACCGTGCAAATATTACTCATGAGAAGCTGGAGTGGCCGTTCTTAATATCAGGAAAGTAGACTTCATAACTAAGAATATTACCAGGGATGTAGAGGGACACTTTGTAACGATAAATGGTAACTTCATCAAGAGATGTAACAATCCTAAATGTATATGCACTTGCTATGGTTTGAATGTGTCCCTCAAAGTTCATGTGTTAGAAATTTAAACCCAAAGGTAGCTGGGTTGGATCTGGGGCCTAATAAGAGGCAATTAGGTGTCTAGGTCCCAGCTACTAGGGAGGTGGAGGCAGGATACTCGCTGGAGCCCAGGAGTTGGAGGTTGCTGTGATCTGTGATGCCATAGCACTCTACCCAGGGCAACAGCTTGAGGCTCTGTTTAAAAAAAAAAAAGGTGATTAGGTACCAAGGGCTTTGCCTTCATAAATAGATTAATGTTATACAGGAGTGGCTTGGTTAACATGAGTCAGCTGCATGTAAAAACTAGTTTGGCTGCCTCTTGTTCTCTTTCTGTCTTGCTCCCTCTTGCCTTCTGCCTTCCATCATGGTACAAAGGCCCTTGTCACCTGTCAGCACCATACACTTGGACTTCTCAGCCTCCAGAACCATGACCAAATAAATTTCTATTGTTTATAAACTGCCCAGTCTCAAGTATTCAGGTATTATAGCAAAAACAGACTGACCAGGACAGCACCTGTGGCTCAAGGAGTACAGCGCCAGCCCCATATACCAGAGGTGGCGGGTTCAAACCCGGCCCTGGCCAAAAACTGCAAAAAAAAAAAAACAGACTGAGATAGAACTTAAGAGAATTTCAAGAGACACAAAAATAAAGAGCCTCCCAGGGGACTATGATGTGTGTTATACCAGTACTTCTCATTCTAAATGTTGCACACCTGAGTATCTTGTTTTTTTTGTTTTTTGAGATGGAGCCTCAAGCTGTCGCCCTGGGTAGAGTGCCATGGCATCATAGCTCACAGCAACCTCCAACTCCTGGGCTCAAGCAATTCTCCTGCCTCCACCTCCCAAGTAGCTGGGACTACACGTGCCCACCACAACACCCGGCTGTTTCTTGGTTTCAGCCCTCATTGTTTGGCGGGCCCGGCCTGGATTTTAACTGGCCAGTTCAAGTGTATTTGGCTGGTGCCTTAGGTGCTTGAGCCACAGGTGTCAAGCCATGAGTATCTTGTTAAAGTGCAGATTTTTATGTGATTGTGCTAAGGTAGATACATATTCTGCATGCTTAACAAACGTCCAGGTGCAGACCATGCACGGTGGCATATGCCTGTAATCCTAGGAGGCCAAGGTGGGTGGATTGCCTGAGCTCACAGGTTCAAGTCCAGCCTGAGCCAGAGCGAGATCTCATCTCTAAAAATAGCCAGGTGTTGTGGCGGGCACCTGTAGTCCCAGCTACTTGGAAGACTGAGACCAGAGAATCACTTGAGCCCAAGAGTTTGAGGTTGCTGTGAGCCATGACATCACAGCACTCTACCAAAAAGCAACAAAGCAAGACTCTGTCTCAAAAAAAAAAAAAGGGCGGCACCTATGGCTCAGTGAGTAGGGTGCCGGCCCCGTATACTAAGGGTGGCAAGTTCAAACCTGGCCCCGGTCAAATAGCAATGAAAAAATAGCCGGGTGTTGTGGTGGGCACCTGTATTCCCAGCTACTCGGAAGCTGAGGCAAGAGAATCACTTGAGCCCAGGAGTTGAAGGTTGCTGTGAGCTGTGATGCCACAGCACTCTACCCAGGGGGATAGCTTGAGGCTCTGTCTCAAAAAAAAAAAACTTCCAAGACAGCACCTGTGGCTCAGTGGGTAGGGTGCCAGCCCCATATACCGAGGGTGGTGGGTTCAAGCCTGGCCCCGGCCAAACTGCAACAGAAAGATGGCCAGGCGTTGTGTTGGGCGCCTGTAGTCCCAACTACTCGGGAGGCTGAGGCAAGAGAATCGGCTGGGCCCAGGAGTTGGAGGTTGCTGTGAGCTGTGTGACCCCACGGCACTCCACTGAGGGCAACAAAGTGAGACTCTGTCTCTACCAAAAAAAACTTCCAGGTGACCACATTTTGATTAGCAAAGTATCTTATACCACACTGTTTTCCATGAAGTAATAAAGAAAGAGCATGATGTGTATTAGATGCACAGTAAACAGCTATCAAATCTGACTAAACAGTGGAAAGCACATAATTGTCTATGAAAGTGAACCAAGAATGATCTTAGGCAATATGGATAGAGAAGTTCATAAACTTCAGCACACAGAGCAATATAACACTGTTTTGGGGGGAATGCTAGGGTGGGAGTAGAGTTAAGGGGACAAGGAATTATAGGTAACAAGCCGGATATTGAAGGGCTAACCACTCTGTATGGTGGCTATTAAGGCAAGTTGAGACAGGAAGGGCTGAGAGGTTGAAATTGTGAGGACATTCTGGAGATGGAGTTGAAAGGAGCTAGATGATGATTTGAGGAGCATCATTTCTCAGTGATTTTTTTGTCTACTCCACTGCATAGTTTGGAAGCCTGGTCTAAGAAAGATGTTTTGCCTTTAAGACAATAGTAATCCTTTCAGCTATATTTAGAGACTCTGTGTCCACTTAGGCTCATAACCCTTTCTTTTTTCTAATTGTATGCTTAAGTAGATGTTCAGTTTTGGAAATATAGTGAAATGCTTACTTAGTTTAAAAACCCCTGCTGTGCCAAAGGTAATTTTCTTTATGCTTTTCAAGACAGAAGGGAGAAGGCTAATGCAAACTGATTACATCACTTAACTGAGATGGCCCCTATGTCCTCAGCAACAGATGTTGGAATTTAAGGTCTCTAGACTGTAATTTAAGAGAAATGGGATAGATCATGGTTTCTTCCTCAGAAGCCTGCATTTGGAGGCGTTGCCATAGTAATGCTGACTCCCACCTTCACCTGCCTATGAGCATTTGTGGTGGAGAACCTACTCTTTCCAGGACCCCCAGGCTTGGCCAACTATGTTGCCCCTTTATTCTTAGAGAAAGAGTGATTGAGTCTTTTAGCATCTGCTCCAGGGTGAATAGTATAACATTGTGGGAGGGGTGAGGTACAGGGGGACAGAGTCTCACTTGGTCACCCTTGGTAGAGTGCCATGGTCTTCGCTTATAGCAACCTAAAACTCTTGGGTTCAAGCAATCTTCTTGCCTCAGCCTCCCAAGCAGTTGGAACTACAGGTGCCTGCCACACACTTGGCTATTTTTTAGAGACTGGGTCTTGCTCTGACTCAGGCTGATCTCAAACCTGTGAGCTCAGGCAATCCACCCTCCTCGGCCTCCCAGAGTACTAGAATTACAGGCATGAGCCACTGTGCCTGGCAATAGTGTAACATTTGGGAGAATACTCAACAATTTGGGGCCCTGGCCAATCTAGAGATCACTTTGCCCTTAATAATGTGAGTGAGTCCAGGCTCGGCGCCTGTGGCTCAACAGGCTAAGGCACCAGCCACATACACCTGAGCTGGCGGGTTCAAATCCAGCCCAGGCCCGCCAAACAACAATGACGGCTGCAACCAAAAAATGGCCAGGTGTTGTGGCGGGCACCTGTAGTCCCAGCTACTTGGGAGGCAAAGGCAGGAGACTCACTTGAGCCCAGGAATTGGAGGTTGCTGTGAGCTGTGATGCCACGGCACTCTATCCAGGGTGACAGCTTGAGGCTCTGTCTCAAAAAAAAAAAAATTAAAATAATGTAAGTGAGTCCAGATGGTCACCATCTTTCACATATCATGTAGTCCCAGAAGAAAACTTTCAATCCCAGTGAAAAGTTATCAGCCTAGTTCACAGCAACCTCAGACTCTTGTGGGCTCAAGTGATCCTCTTGCCTCAGCCTCCTGAGTAGCTGCCCACTACAAAATGCTTGGCTATTTTTAGAGATAAGGCCTCACTCTTGCTCAGGGTGGTCTCAAACTCCTGAACTCAAGGGATCCTCCTACCTCTGCTTCCCAGAGTGCTAGGATTACAGGCGTGAGTCACTGTGCCCAGCGAATACTTGATTTCTTTACACCAGGCCCTCAGGATCTTTCTTAGTGCTTAGATTGAGAAATTACCTCCTTCTTTTGCATAAAAGGAAGTATCACTGCTGAGACAATTAAATATTTGAGGCCTACGTGGCCTGCACGTGAGCATTGAACATCTCTATAATAGTGTGGATATTGGGATTCTATATAAGATTCTGTATCAGCAGTTCACTAGACCACCCAGCAATCAGGTTGGTAGCCAACAAGGAGCATGTTGCCCTGAGGGCCTATGCACACAGGAGGATCACTCAGCTTTGCTACAGGGACAGGCTAGCCCCCCTAGGCCTTGACAGCCACCACTGCCACCTCCAACTACCCTCCACATAGTCTCCTCTTCCTACTTGAGTTCTGACTCCTCACTCCACGCCATTCCTGCATGGCGACACCCCGCTTATCCTACTCCTCTGTAAGGGTGATTTCACCTCATTTTCACAGTTTAACTTCATCTTCAGGATAAATGTAGAGTTTAATAAGTGATAAAAATCAGGGCGGCGCCTGTGGCTCAAAGGATTAGGGTGCTGGCTCCATATGCCGGAGGTGGTGGGTTCAAACCCAGCCCCGGCCAAAAACCACAAAAAAAAAAAAAAAAAAAAAAAAAGTGATAAAAATAATTACGCTCCAGGTGGGGTGCAGTGGCTCACACCTGTGATCCTATAGCTTTGGGAGGCTGAGGTGGGAGCATCCCTTCTGAGTTTAAGGTTGCAATGAGCTATGATGATAGAGTGACAGAGTGAGACCTGGTCTCAAAGACAATAAAAACAAAAAACAGAATTAAGCTCTTAGAATTTTGCATTCTTTCTATATGTACATTTTACTTTTATAAAATTTATTCCTCAGCAGTATTCAATGCTGTTGTTGATACAGTACTACCAGAAAGAAGTCAATAAAAAAAATCATGTATCCACAAAGTTACCTCTGCATCTTAGTAGAGACCTGGGACCCTGAGGCCATCCAGCCACAAACTGCTCAAAGAATCTTGTTCACCTTCAGATACTTCTTCATTAATAAGCTATCTTTTAGCACTGATAGCCAAAAGGTCTCATGAAAACATGAGGGCTGTTTTCTTAATTTATGTAACAGCTATTCCAGAAATGTTTTTTAAATTGCTAAAGTTGCTAGGCACATCAGTGGTGATCCTAGTGTAGGTGTGATCTCACCTTGCCTTGACCCTTTTGTCTTTGCATTGCTTTGCATTTGACACCTTGTTCCTCTAGAGAGGGAGAGCGAGAGTGAAGCTTGCCAGTGTAAGAGTCCATCAGTATTAAGAAATTATTATGGGTGGGGCAGCGCCTGTGGCTCATCGAGTAGGGCGCCGACCCCATATATAGAAGGTGGTGGGTTCAAACCCGGCCTCTGCCGAACTGCAAAAAACAGAAAAATAGCCGGGCATTGTGGTAGGTGCCTGTAGTCCAGCTACTCCGGAGGCTGAGGCAAGAGAATCGCCTAAGCCCAGGAGATGGAGGTTGCTGTGAGCTGGGTGATGCCACAGCACTCTACCGAGCGCGATAAAGTGAGATAAAAAAGAAAAGAAATTATTATGAAGGTTCCAAGATTTGATAATGACATTATTGTTATTTTTATTTGAGTTTTTACTGAAATATTTACAGATAAAATAGCATAATATCTGGAATTCACTTCAAATAACCAATTAGCCATAAATTGATAATTGTTGAAACTGGGTAGTAGATATTAATCGCTTCTCTTTTATGCTTGAGACTTTCTGTAATAAAAAGTTGTGGGGTTGGGTGGCACCTGTGGCTCATCCAGTAGGTCGCCAGCCCCATATACCGAAGGTGGCGGGTTCAAACCCGGCCTCGGCAGAACTGCAATACAGAAAAATAGCCGGGCGTTGTGGTGGGCACCTGTAGTCCCAGCTACTCGGGAGGCTGAGGCAAGAGAATCACCTAAGCCGGGGAGTTGGAGGTTGCTGTGAGCTGTGTGACGCCACAGCACTCTACAGAGGGCGATAAAGAGAGAGTCTGTCTCTGCCAAAAAAAGAAAAGAAAGAAAGAAAAAAGTTGTGGGGGTTTTTGTTTGTTTGAGGCAGAGTCTGACTCCATAGCCCCAGGTAGAGTGCCATGGCATCATAATAGGTCACAACAATGTCAAACTCCTGGCCTCAAGCAACCCTCCTACCTCAGTCTCCCTAGTAGCTGGGACTATAGGCACCCACAACAATGTCCAGCTAATTTTTCTATTTTTAGTAGGGATGGCTGGTCTCAAACTACTGAGCTCCACTGATCCACCCACCTCTGCCTCCCAGAGTGCTAGGATTATAGGCGTGAGCCAATGCACCCAGCTTCTAGTAAAAACTTTTTAACAAAATAAAAGATTCAATAACGAAGTTATATCCTGCCTTAACTGCGGCACAGCTACATGCTGAAGCCAGTAGAGACATTTCTGGGACTGTCAGTTTGTACTCACCCCTCACCCCACTACCCAGGCTTTACTATTTCTACACCTTCACCTCACTACTCCAGCTGGCCTGGATTTGCCCTGCCCTCAGACTGGGCTCAGAAGAGGGAATGAATGCCGCATTCTCCTAGCAGAGTATATTTGGGTCACAGAAGAAGCCTTTGCTCTGGACCATTTAGCCGCTTGGCAGGAGGAACTTGCAGGGAAGCTGGTGGCTCTGCTCTGTCAGGCTGGCATTCTGCATGCCTGGGAGTAGCAGGGGGTGTTTGGAGTCACAGAAGCTGCATTTCTGACACATGCTAATGACCCTCTCCCAGGGACGTAAACAGAGTCAGTGCTTCCAACGAAATTCTGGTGCGATTTGATTTAACTGTCCTTGCTTAACCACCTCCCTAGACTGCTTCTGACTGGATGGGGAGTGCTGATTTAAAAGGGGGCATTCCCACCCCCTATAGCTTTACAATGCCAGTTTTTTAAAAGCTGCCATCTGTGCCGGGCCTCAGTGTGGGCATCCCCAAAGGAGGGAAACGAGTGCATTTTCTGAATACCCGATTTTAAGCCTCTCCTCTTGTCCCCACAATCCTCCCAGTCTGGGAAGTGAGCTGTCCCCCATGGGGCCCTAGGGAAGTCCTATTCTGAGAGTCAGAGGGACTCATTAAGCTGACACTCCACAGCTGGTCTTGTCATGCTAATTAGGGCCACCAGTCCCTGAGGTGATTGTGATCATTACCTATTTACAAAAGCAGGTCTTCCTCTAATGTATAAATAGGGTTTTAAGTGCATGTAGTTGCACTATGCTATTGCTTATGTGGGCTGAGCTAAGGTAGCCAATGACATGGATGTCCCTCATGGAGATAGAACACTCTGTTCCCCAAGACCAGCACTCAATCTTGAAAATACATGCCAGTCATTCCAAACTGAATTTGTCACCCCTCTTCACTGCCCCACCCACAGCGGCTCTTCCTGTCTTGCAGAGGGCTGCTAGCCAGCCAGCCTTCCTAGCCCAAGCCCAAGCATAAGGTTTAATTTCTCTCTTCCTCATTTTCCATATTCAATTGATCAGTAAGGCTTGCTTTTATCCTTGTCTCCCTGCTTTTATTTATTCATTTAATCAGTTATTGCCACAAATATTTACTGAGAACTTACTATGTGCCAGACACAATTTCAGGTCTGGGGATACGATGGGGAATAGGCAGTCATACATGATCCTTGCCTTTCGGTTGCTATCTTCTGTCTTACTTGGGCCCTAATCCCCAGCCCCAGTCCCTTCTCCAGGCCCTTATCAGTTCTCACCTGCAGTATTGTCCTTAACCTCAGTATGCCACTAGATCAGTTAGCCATCATTCCCTTGTTACAAGTGACAGAAACCTACCCTGAATTAGTATGGGCAATAAGAGTAGGGGGTCTAGTTTATTGATATGTGTAGTCAAACTATAGGAGTAACCAGAACATAGGAGAATTAGGAGCCAATGGAACCAGAAGCTGATGGGCAGTTGGGAATTTCTGCTATTTCTGGTCTCTGCTTTCCCTCAAGTATTAGCTTCATTTTCCCACCTGCCAACTTCTTCTGCTTAGTGACAAACAAGGCTGCCCACAGTGTCTTCATATTTTACCACTTTAGATTCTTTCCTTCTAGTCAAGTTAAAAAATCCCAAGGAAATGTTCTGATTGGCCTGGCTTGAGTCAGCGGACCTAAGAACTGGTGAGATCTGTGTGGCAGGCAGCATCTAAAATGGCCCGTTAGAATCCCAGCCTCCTGACAGTCATGCTCTTGTGCAAACTCCAGCTTTTAAGGGTGGGCCAAGCTTATTAATGATTCTCCCCTAAGAAACAATTCAGCAGAAGAAATAGGACCTCGCTACCAATATGAAGTTATAGAAAAACTGTGGCTTCCCTCTGAGGTGCTTCTCAGATTGTTGGCTCCAGGACAGCCAGCTGCCGCATAGTGAGACAGCCCTGGGGAGAGGGCCCATGTGTGTAAGCTGGAAGCAGATCTCCAGTGCCTGCCAAAAGCCACACGTGTGAGCTTGGAAGCATAGTCTCTAGCCCTGGCTCAGCACTCTGACTGCAACTTCATGAGAGTCCCTGAGCCAGACCCATCACCTAACCAGTGGAAATTGAAATGGGAAATGTTACCTGTTTTCAGCTGCTAAATCGTGAGATCATTTGTTACACAGCAAAAGATAGCTAATAGAGTCTATAATAAAATGGAAGCTTCTATCCAAACCACAAAGAGCATTTCCTGGAAAAAGAAGGAAGGCAGTTTGATAACAGAATAGATGTCCCCTACTACTCTCTAATTGTCCTGTTTTTTTTTTATTTGTTTGTTTTGTTTTGTTTTTATATTTTCTTCATCTTTTTTTTTTTTTTTTATTGTTGGGGATTCATTGAGGGTACAAGAAACCATGTTACACTGGTTGCATTTATTGGGTAAAGTCCCTCTTATAATTGTGTTCTGCCCCCAAAAGGTGTGGCACACACCCAGACCCCACCCCCTCACTCCTTCCCTCTCTCTGCTCTTCCTTTCCCCACCCCTCCCTCATTTTTTCTCTCTTTGCTCTCTCCTTCCCTCACCCCCACCATGTCAATAATTGTCATTAATTGTCCTCATATCCAACTTGAGTACATGGGTCTAATTGTCCTGTTTGCTGTGGAAGAGAAAGTGCTATAATGAAAGTTCTTGGGCTCGGCTCAGTGGCTCATGCCTGTAATCCTACCACTTGGGAGGCTGAGGCAGCTGGATTGCCTGAGGTTTGAGACCAGCCTGAGCCAGAGTGAGACCTCGTCTCGAAAAATAGCTGGGCATTGTAGCAGGGGCCTGTAGTCCCAGTTACTTGGGAGACTGAGGCAAGAGAATCGGTTGAGCCCAAGAGTTTGAGGTTGCTGTGAGCTGTAATGTCATAGCCCTCTACCCAGGGCGACAGCTTGAGGCTCTGTCTCAAAAAGAAAAAAAAGAAAGAAAGCTCTTCTGCTGAAATTCTTAAAGCTCTCTCATTCTGTCTTAGTCCATCCAGGCCATTGTAAAAAAGCAATTGTAGACGGGATAATGTGTAAATTTATTTCTAACATCTTCAAGCTGGGAGTCTGATTCAGGTGCCAACATGGTCGGGTTCTGGTGGGTACCCTCTCCTGAGTTGCAGACAGCCACCTTCTTGTTGTATCCTCACATGGAAGAAAGAGAGTAAGAGAGTTCTCTAGGGAGATTCTAGGGTTCTCTGTCTAGGGAGAGTTCTCTCTCTCTTATAAGGGCATTAATCCCATTCATGAGGGCTCCACCCTCATGACCCAATCACCTTCCAAGGGCCCCACCTCCTAATACCATCACACTGAAGGATAGATTTCAAAATCTGAGTTTTGGGGGACACAGTTTATTGCACACTCATAAAATAAAATCAAAATTTCTTAGCTTGACACTCAAGACCCTTCATGATTAGCACATGCCTAACTGTCAGAACTCAGTTCCCACCAATCCCCTCCCTGCTCTCTGCCCAACCATGCTTCTATGCAGTAGAATTTCTCCATGCCTTTTATTCATTCTTCCTTTTATGGGCATGTCTAGTTCCTCAAGGTCCACATACTGTAACCCTGAATCATAAGTTAAGGTTCAACTCAGGTATCACCATCTCCAGGAAGCCCTTCCTGACCACCTGATCCCTCACCCCTTTATCTTCTGCACTGAACTGGCATCCTGTCACAGCGTTATTATACTGGGTGGAATCTTTGGGACAAGTGTTCACCTCCCTCAATAATCTTGGCTCTTTGAAGGGTGAACCAAATCTTTCATATTGGAATCCCTGGTGCCTTCTAAATAATAGGTTCTTAACATACGTGACGAATTAATCAATCAGCTCGTTAATCAATTTATGTTATCAAGAAATTGCTCTCGGGCGGCGCCTGTGGCTCAGCCTAATCCCAGGAGTTGGAGGTTGCTGTGAGCTGTGTGACGCCATGGCTCTCTACCAAGGGTGATAAAGTGAGACTGTCTATACCAAAAAAAAAAAAAAAATACATAAGTAAAAATAAAAGGGCAGCGCCTGTGGCTCAGTGAGTAGGACGCCGGCCCCCATATACCGAGGGTGGTGGGTTCAAGCCCAGCCCCAGCTTAACTGCAAAACAAAAAAATAGGCTTGGTGCCTGTGGCTTAACGGGCTAAGGCGCCAGCCACATACACCTGAGCTGGCGGGTTCAAATCCAGCCCGAGCCTGCCAAACAACCATGGTGGCTGCAACCAAAAAATGGCCGGGCGTTGTGGTGGGCACCTGTAGTCCCAGCTACTTGGGAGGCAGAGGCAGGAGACTTGCTCGAGCCCAGCAATTGGAGGTTGCTGTGAGCTGTAATGCCACAGCACTCTATCCAGGGTGACAGCTTGAGGCTCTGTCTCAAAACAAAAAAAAAATAGCTGAGCGTTGTGGTGGGCGCCTATAGCCCCACCTACTCGGGAGGCTGAGGCAAGATAATCGCCAAAGCCCAGGAGTTGGAGGTTGCTATGAGCTGTGATGCCACAGCACTCTATCCAGGGTGACAGCTTGAGGCTCTCTCTCAAAACAAAACAAAACAAAGCAGTATATATATCTTGCTGAATATTGTCTGGGCAACAGGTGATCTTCTGGGGTATGATATGTTCAGTGCTGATATGGCTGTACGAAATGGAGACTGGAGGCCTCTAATGATTTCTCAAACTCTGCAGGGTGGAGAGCCTAAATCCTCCTCAGCGGGCTTAGAAGGCACTTTAAATTGCTAACTTGGGCTAAGCAGAAGCTTTCCTAAGAAAGCACTTGTGTCTGGGATCACTCCTTAAGTGGCTATCCGCTTACCCAGTGTGCCAAAACTGGTCTCACCCTATGCCCCTGAGGGCTAAGGCTGCAAGGTGTCTCAGTCCCTGCCTTTAGGCTGCTCAGTCACTAGATTACTCGCTCCTGCCCGATGCTTGTTCTGTGACCCTGAGGGTGGTGCTTGCCAGGGCAGTTCTCCCACAATGGCTCCACACAGCCCACAACCAAACACCAGAAGCTCCGTCTGGCTTGGTGGCTCAGTATGGGGCCCTAGACAACACTCAAAGACCACCACACTCTTGCCCAAGTTCTCCCAAGGTAGTTCAACTGAGTGCCAAGCCCCAAAAAAACCCAAATAGCTCACAGGTAAGGCCTTTCCAGTTTGCAATCTCACTGCTGCTGTACCTATAGCTGCCGGCAGGATTAGACCGAACGAACACACACAACCACTTGCCAGTTCTCCACTGCTTTTGCCTTCCTCAGGAGGTCCAAAAGTCTCACGCTGTCTCCCTGTGTCCCCAAAGGGATGTTTCTGGGCAGATCCTGCCAGTCAAAGATGCCTGAAATCTTCTCTCCCCAGTCTCACCGTGCCCAGTTGCAAGGAAGCTGTTACTTAGCCACCATCTTGCTCCAGAACTCTGAAATTCTTAATGATTTATTAATTAAGTAACCCATATTTTCTTTTTTGCACTAAACCCTAAAAATTTTGTAGCTGATTCTCTGACTTGGGCATCTAGCACATTTCTATTTGAGAACAGCTTAGGAACAAGTCAGTAGACCCTGAACACTATCATTGATAATTTGAACAGAATTGTCTAATATTAATATAAGAGCTATAAAGAGTAAGTGGTTTACAGAAATAGTATATTTTAAGAATAAATTCTGGTAGTTAGATGTCTTTGAATTCTAGGCCCTGTCATTTCTTAGCTGACCTTAAAAGACTAACACAGTATCTCTGAACCTTGATTTCCACATTACAAATAGAGATAATAATAGTGTCTACCCCAAGGAGTTGGTTTGAGAATTAAATGAAATAATATTTAAAGTTCTTAGATCAGGTTTGGAGTGTCCTGAGAAGCAGGTTGGTCACCCAGCCACCTATTCTTCCTTCCTTTAGCTCTGTCTGCTCTCCTGTGTGCTCTTGGGGTGAAAAATCTGGGTCAATAAAATGCTAAGTGAGAAGAATATTGAAGAGAAAACCAAGGAATTGTAGTCTTCAGGGAAGCAATAACATTTTACTTAAAAATTGCTTGAGCAAAGACTTTGTAGACGTTTGCAATTTGTATGCAAATAAACTAAAGACTCCTATATCCTGAGCTATATCCTGGCCCTGGGCAAAGCTTGAGGAAGACTACTGCTAGACCACAGAAACTCCTTCATCAGTTTCCTTTGCTGCTAGTTTAAACGAAAACCAATTCCAAAGCTGCGGTTTCCATTTGCCTGTGAGTTCATTAGTATGTGAGGCAGTTCTCTAACCAGGAAGGTGAGTCTGCATCCATATTTGCTGCCTCATCTCTGCTGTATAATCTTTGTTATCACATTCATTGTCTGTTTAATCAGGCACTGATTCAGCATTAACTTTCAAATGCTGGATCTCCTATACCTGATGAAAAAGAATTTTCCCTGGTTCAAACCTCGCCTGATTACATGAAAACCAAGACAACAGACCAATTAAAAGAGAAAGCTGAGAACAAACTGACATGAACTCTAATGCCCAGAGACTCTCAGAACTGAGAGAAAACAACAGTTTCCTTTTTTCTTTTTTGAGACAGAGACTCAAGCTGTCACCCTGGATAAAGTGCTGTGGCATCACAGCTCACAGCAACTTCCAATTCCTGGGCTCAAGCGAGTCTCCTGCCTCCGCCTCCCAAGTAGCTGGGACTACAGGCGCCCGCCACAACGCCCGGCCATTTTTTGGTTGCAGCCACCATGGTTGTTTGGCGGGCCCAGGCTGGATTCGAACCCGCCAGCTCAGGTGTACGTGGCTGGTGCCTTAGCCCGTTGAGCCACAGGTGCCAAGCCAAAAACAGCAGTTTCATTTCATTTTATTTTATTTTTTGAGACAAAAGCTCACTTTGTTGCCTAGGCTAGAGTGCTGTAACATCATAGCTCACAGCAACTTGAAACTCCAGGGCTCAAGTTATCCATCCTCTTGCCTTAGCCTCCCAAGGAACTGGGACTATAGGTGCCTACCCCCAAGCCTGGCTAGTTTCTTTTTTCTATTTTTAGTAGAGATGGGGTCTCACTCTTGCTCAGGTTGGTCTCAAACTCCTGAGCTCAAGCAATTCTCCTGCCTCAGCCTCCCAGAGGGCTGGGATTAGAGGCGTGAGCCACTGTGCCCAGCCCCAGAACAGCTGTTTTCTTGTGCTGCTCTCCACTCTCTCAGTCAACAAACAGGTACAGAGCACCTCCCATGTGCTAGGCACCATCTGAGTGTTGTGACAAGGCTTTGTCTTCACAGTTTGCAACTCAATGGGAATGCAGAAGAGTATGGCAACTGCAATATGACCCCGACTCAGGTAAAAGGGGAAGTGCAGGTACTCAGGGACCCTCTGGGAAGGCCTCTCACCCCACGACTACAGATGGAGGTGGATGTTCCTGCCCATGAATTGCATCCACTTTTCCATCTGTCTGATCACTCCATCTGCAAAGTTACAGAGCTTGCTGGCACTTGTCTTGCACACGTGCCCCCTTTCAGACACTGGGGGCCCTGGCCCAGGGCTGGGGCTGTGGTTGGAGTTCAAGTCTTCCCAGAGAGGCTCATTCTGCCTCAGTCATTCATCCATTGCTTAGGACACTCTCAGTGACCACCTCTTCTGTACCATTCTGTGATGGTCCAGCTGTGAGGAAAACAATCTCTTCTTTTCCAAGGAGCTTGGGCCCTCCTGTGGGCACCATGCCTCCTTTTCTTTGTTTACTCCAGCTTTTTACAAATGCCACCTCAGTTAAACCTCACAACATCCCTCAGAAGAGATATTTGTCATCCCTGTTTTTCCAGTGAGAGGACCAAGTTTCAGAAAGCTAAAGTATGGGCCGGGCACAGTGGCTCCCGCCTATAATCCTAGCACTCTAGGAAGCTGAGGTGGGTGCATTGCTTGAGTTCACAAGTTCGAGGCTAGCCTGAGCAAAAGTGAGACCCCTGTCTCTACTAAAAATAGAAAAATTGAGGCAAGAAGATCACTTGAACCCAAGTTGGAGGTTGCTTTGAGCTATGACACTGGGGCACTCTACACAGGGCGACAGTTTGAGAATGCCTCAAAAAAAAGGAAGAAAGAAAGCTAAAGTACCTTCCTGCAGGCTGCCTGGCTAGTGACAGGCACAGCCAAGCTTGAGCTCTGGGTTTGTGCCCACAGCTGCTTGTCTTTCTACTCTGCCAGGCAGAAACAAGCCTGGGCTGGGAAGAGCCTCCTGACAGTAGCTTTCTCTGTCATTGATAAATATTTGTTGGTCCTCGATAGTGTGGTTTTGCGCTCCTTCTTTAGGCCTTTTGATAGTGGCAAGGCCATGCCTGTGTGGCCTTCACTGACAGAAGCCACAGGTCCAGGACTGCATCCCCAGCTTCCATCTCAGCTCCATGGTCAGGTGCAGGGAGGCCCAGACCGTGTCAGGCAGGGGATGCAGATGAGAGAGGGGCAGCTCCACTCTGAAGTTCCCAGTCCCAGCCTCTCTTCCTGCCTATAACCCTCCCTCCTGGCTCCAACATGCTTAAACTTTTCAAAGCATTTTTTTTTTTTTTTTTTTTTTTTTTTGAGACAGAGCCTCAAGCTGTCACCCGGGACAGAGTGCCGTGGCTTCACAGCTCACAGCAACCTCCAATTCCTGGGCTCAAGCGAGCCTCTAGCCTCCGCCTCCCAAGTAGCTGGGAC
>CAUYRH010011427.1:0-12453 GCA_963574655.1 Perodicticus potto | reverse complement strand
TTCAGTTGCATCTCTGTACCTGGGGCACTACCACTCCTGCATGGCTCCCTCTCAGCTGACCGTCCTCTCCCCTCCCCTGTGCCGGAGATTCAGCACAGGTCAGCAATAGCCCATGCCCCATCCACACCCCTTGAGAACATGCCCAAGAATCTGGACTCCATGGGGGAACAGGCTTTCAGACCTCAGGGTGGGAGTGAAGGGGAGTGCTGGGAGTTCAAAATTGTAGGTAGAGAATACATACAGTTTTATGCCTTGCAGGAGAGTGCCACAGCACCCCAGCAGGGGAAGGAGGTCCGGTTTTTAGAGGGTCTCTCCCGTGGGATAAAATGGGAGGATATTTGAACTCTGCTCACTTGTTTGTATGGAGTATACTGTGAGCCATTCTTGTGGGGGAGGGGACTCCCGTCCACTTGGCGAGGGATTCTGTACCTTTTGTTTGTATATTTGGGGTCACAGTTCGTCTCAGCAGGGTTGATGTTCTTTCTTCAACCTTCTCTCTTGGCTCAGATCCGAACCATCAGCTTTCTTGCTAAACTTCTGTCCTTTAACTCTCTTTCTGGATGGGAGCCTCTGTGGAAAGCTTGCTCCAGTCAGCCATCTTGCCTCCACCCCTATTGTTTTATTAACAGGTTATCCTAATCAAAGTTTAAATATTATCAGTACTTTTTATTCAACTTATACAGTACAAAATATTAAAACAGTAACTCTACTTACTAATACTGAAGAGCTCACTTTATTATTCTTATCTCTTCAGCAATTAATTAGAAATAAACATTTTGCAATTTACATTACTCATGTTCAAGCTCATTCTAATTTACCAAGCCCTATTTCTATAGGAAATAAAGCTGTTGATAAATTAGTGAAAACAGCTCAACATGAGCATACCGTACATCACACTAATGTTCAAGCTTTAAAGAGAAGATATTATATTTCTTGGCACGCAGCACACTTCTTCCCTACTTGCCAACCTTTAACAGCTCCTCATTTACCTAAAAAGGTTAATTCTAGAGGATTGTTATCTAATCAATTATGGCACATAGATGTCACACAATTTCCAGAGTTTAGAAAATTAAAATATATTCATCATTCTGTAAATACTTATTCCCAGTTTTCATGGGCCTCAGCATTGTCATCTAAGAAAGCAGATGCTGTAATATAATCATTTATTAGACGCTTTCTCAGTAATAGGTAAACCTCAAACTATAAAAACAAACAATAGTTTTGCTTATATTTCTAATAAATGTCAAGCATTTTTAAATTACATAATATAAAGCATATTACCAGCATACCAGGTAATAGCACTAAACAAGCCATCATTGAAAGACAAAATAAAACATTAAAAGAAATGCTCCTAAAACAAAAAATAGAAGAACTACAGTACAATGTAATCCCCCAAAATAGAGTATCTTCAGCTCTTTTCACTTAAAATTTTTTAAAATATGAATGATAAAGATGAAACTCTTGCACATAAACATTGAGTTATTGGTAACTTCTCCTCCATTAAATCAACCAGTGTATTATAAAGACACATTGACAAATGCTTGGGTACCAACTGAAGTTATACTCTGGGGAAGAGGTTATACTTATATTTCTACAGGCAATACTATACTTTGGATTCCAAATAAGAACCTGAAATTTAGACACAGCCCAGAAGAGCTGTGCATTCACCATGGGGAAGAAAAATAAGATACCAGAGGGCAGTGCCTGTGGCTCATTGAGTAGGGCGTGGCCCCATACACCAAAGGTGGTGGGTTCAAGACTGGCCTCGGCTGAACTGCAAAACAGAAAAATAGCCGGGCATTGTGGTGGGCGCCTGTAGTCCCAGCTACTCGGGAGGCTGACGCAGGAGAATCACCTAAGCCCAGGAGTTAGAGATTGCTGTGAGCTGTGTGACGCCACAGCACTCTACCAAGGACGATAAAGTGAAACTCTGTCTCTACGGGGAAAAAAAAAAAAAATAAGACACCAGAGATTATAATGATCAAATTAGAAAAAAATCAACCTGACTTTATTCAGGAAATAAAGACACAGTCTTCTGCCTTGAACAAATAAAGCCCCATCGCTGACTTGAGGACAAGTGAAGAAGCTGTGTTATGAGGCTCAAAGTTTGGTATGTTATACACAACAGAAAACAAATTCTGTTAATTTGCTTCTGGCAATTACTACTTTACTGTCTGTTCCAACTAAATGCCAGAAATATAAATATTGAATTGATGTCCCTCATCCCCCTCTCTTTAGAGGTGTAAGTTGGTTGGAACCCAGAGTGCCTGTATATATTAATAATTCATCATGGTTTCCAGGTCCTTATGACACTAGAGGGCTATTTAAACCTGAGGAAGAAAGTACCACTATTTTTAACTATATCACTAGAGTAACTGGCCCTCCAATTTATTTTGAAAATCAGCCACACTGCCTTAACATAGCCATGCCACCATGGGTCAGTTTACATGAAGAAAAACCAGACAATCCAGATATGTTAATAGAGGTGTTTGTTAAGCACTTATTCAATGAATAAATACCATATTAACAATGTTTTATCTAATCCTGAAATATCTAACTGTGTCATGCATTCTTTCCTAGAAGCTCATGATTAGGTCCGTTGAACTAAGTGTAAAGGAGAGTCTGCCTATGTGCTTATTAATACCACTGGTGGCGAAGTAATTGATTGGGCACTGGTTCCTCATCTTGAAACTTCTTTTGTTGCTCCAGTTCCACTTGACATTACAACCAATAGAAATAAAACAGGCATAGCAACTAGCTATCCTAAGTACTGAAGAAATAGTGAGTTTTCACCCCCATCTCCTAGTATTACAGCTTACCCTAAACAAGTACACCTATAGAAGGTAGCTGCAGCATTACAGCCTTTAAAGGCTTGAACTAAAGAACTATATAAAAGAGAGCTTGTATACAAAATGAAATTTAAGGCAAAAAAAAGTTAAGTATGTTCAAGTCCATTTACAACTACCTTTTGTGTGGTTGAAGGGCAATGTTGTTAAGAACAAAGTAACAGAAAAATTGTTTTGTTCAACTTGTCAAATGTTTACTTTTATTAACAATTCTTTGAGTTTCAATCCTTCTGAAGAACAACTATACCTGTTAAAAGCACACACTGGAATTTGAATCCCGATTAACCTGACCCAGTCTTGACAAGAACCCTCTGCACTCTCCATGTTGCAGTTATTGGCAAAAGTCTACGGAACAGTAAGCAGTTTATTGGACTTTTGATTACTGCTATTTTAAAGATCATTGCTGTAACTCAACTGCTGCAACTGCTGGTGTGGGCCTTACCCAAAATATAAAAATTCAAGACTTTGTAACTAATTAGCATGAGAACTCTGAACAATTATGAACTACCCCAAAACAAATTGATACTAAACTTTATAATGAGATATCAAATTTAGAACAAGCTGTTGTTATGTTGAGAGATGAATTAATTAAAGAAACAAACGAAATTGAAGTGTGATTGAAATATTTCTTCTTATTGTGTTACTCCTGTGTTTTTTTTTTTTTTTTTTTTTTTTTTGAGACAGAGCCTCAAGCTGTCACCCTGGACAAAATTTTATTTTTCTATAAGCCTACTCTGAAACTTTGAAACAAATTATAATTTACATTGTCAACACTAGGTTTAATAACATTTCTAACAGCCCTCATTTAATTTTTGATTATTAAAACTTTTCTAATGAACATTTTAAAAATACATACACATTAAAAGACATAATATTCAGTCAGGATAAAACTTCTAAATACGGATCAAAATTGTTTTCACATAGTAAATGAGAAAATATCATGAATGTTATATTAATCAGGTTGATAAAAATATCTCCAATTGTATGTGAAGCCCACACACTGTACTCCATGACTGAATTATTGTACACAGCTATGACTCAATAAAAAAAAAAAACAAAATTTAAAATTAAGACTTAAGAGACACACAGCATATTTAATTTATATCATTGAAGGCCAAGAAATGATCTAATCTCTGAATCATAGTAGAAATAGGCTTCTATCACTGTCTTTAAGGAAGAATAACTAAGAAAAAATTTCTTTGACTTCTAGGAACTAATAATACATAAGTGAGAGTAAAGAATCAGTCAGATGACTAAGGGAAGTCATTGTCCAGTGGCAAGGCCTTGACAGTGAAAAGACTTAAATAGGCATAAAATCAAATGAGAAAGTTACCCTGAAACTTTCATTAGGATATTCCTGAGAGATGGCAAATCCATTAGCAGTGGGCGTGCACCAGACATATTTATATTTAGACATGGTCAGTTCAAATAATTGTTAGTTAACCACCTTTTAGCATCTATAGAAGATGAGAGCAGATTTCTTTTGACACCTATAGAAACATTGGCTTACATGAAAACTAGTATAGTCAGTTTTCAAAAACAAATGTTCTCAGAAATAAGCATCAAAGGTCATTCATTGATGAGAGCACTCTACCATAGATAAAAGCTGTCTTCTTTAGATCAGTCTACTTAGTGAAGGTGCAATCTATATTCATCTAGGAGGCAAAAAACCTGGGGTTTTCTGTTTGTTCACGGGTTCGCTTGTGGAATTTAAATTCCATATGCTTCTCATGAAATAAAACTATGAGAAATTTATTACATACATTTTTTAATCACAACTACAGAAATGAAAACAATGATTCTTCCTGAATCAACCAATTTCAGAAAACTGATTTGGGGTCTACTTCAGAGAAATCATTAAGAAAAGTGGGGGAAACATATCAGGGGCATCATTGAATTCTAGAGAAACTGAGCTATCATTGTGGAAAAGGTGGAAAGGAGGCTATTTTCTTTAAAACTTTTAGGTATTTTCTTTTTGCAACTATAATGTGTGTATACAGTGTGAATATAAAAGAAAACTGTCCCATTGCTTCTAATAATATTTGATGCAAATTGGCGGGCCTTCTGAAAATTTATTGCACTGAAAGTTTACCAAGTTATGCTAGAAAATGTAGAGGATAAAAATAAAAACTGTTTTCTGAGATCTTATTTGCCCATTAATTTTTCCACTCTTCTTGAAGAAGCCAGTATAAGAAATTATTTCTAATTTTGACTTTTTGGAACAAAGTATTATGCCTCTATTGCACATAATTGTAATTTAAACGAGGATTCTCAAGAGAGTTCATAAAAGTCTCGCTTATGTGGTTTAGGAGATTGGTTTCAAGCTCAAGGTTTAGAGCTCTAAAAAATTATAATCTTGAGATTTGATGACATTATGTATTCCTTTCAGAGCACATGATAAAGGAATGGTAGATAATGGCATACTTAAAACAGGGTTAAAGAACTGATGTAAAAAAGAATCATAGTATCTAAACATATAGTTGAATAAAATTATGTTGCTGCTATCACTCACCATTGCTTGATATAGCCAAAAAAATTTAAAAGCAATAAAACTGGAAATAAACATCAAAATTTCATATTAGAAGAATACAGAGTTTTCTTCACAAAATAAAGCAAGGTGTAGTTTTTTGATATTAAACACATTCCCCATCTTTTACTTTGTTTTAATTTTTCTCTCCTATTATTATTCAATTACTCAATTTTGTGAACTGATCTTGTATATTACTTACTTAAGCATGGTTTTGAAGGTCCTCAACTCCAAATTTCAGTTAAATTACACTTAATCATGATCACATATTGGCTGCTCAGAAAATGTAGATACACATGTGACACCCAAACTAATTCCAATTACATATATTTCTTGCCTGTTGACAGTCTTCACCTATCTCTCATGGAATTCATAAAGTTAAATCCATCCTTAAAGCTTCTTAATTGCTTCTGTGTGTTCACAGTAGTGCTCTTTTAAGGCTGCAATGATCCTATTGCTCATATAAAAATTCTTCGACCCATGGATATTGATCAGTCTTTCTGAGCTGCTTTCAGGTTTCACTCATGCTTTCTTGGTTAGACATTCATGAGGCTTTAGTAGCTTTTCTTAGTCCCAGTTTTGTCTGTGTGAATCACGATAGGCCTCAGGCTACCATGGGTTGAGTGGTACAGAACAAAGTGGACTACCATGCTGGCTAATATTTCTTTTCCTTTTTTCCTTCTTCTTTTTTTTTTGTAATAGGTTAAAGTCTACAATGAATAAGAAGCCTTGCAACCAATTTTGTGTGCTGTCGTGGAATTTTATCTTTATTTATGTAGTATCGGGTCATGTGGCTTTCAAATGTCTAATTTTGTATCATTATTATACAGTAATGTGAACCTGCCATTAGGATAGTAGATGTAGTCTAATCTACTCTTTTTTTTTCATTTTTTTAAAATAATAATGAACCTCCCTCTTAACATTCATATCACATATTGCAAATTATCATATCTCCTCTGTACCGTATTATTTTATTTTAGTTTCAAAGAATACTGTGAAGCAAGAAGGGTGTTATTGTTAGCCATTCTCTCTCTCATTTTATTGGTAAGAATACTGAAACTCAGAGATGTGAATTGATAAAGTCAGCCAACCCAGAAGCAGCGGGGATAGGACTTCATTCAGCTTGAGAGTTTTAGCCTCTGGTCTGGTGCTCTTTTTACTACATCTGTCCTCCTGGATTAGCACCCCTATAATCCTTTGAGAAACACTACAGTCGCCTTTTATCCATATTGCTCTGGCTTAGACTTTTGCAATTGAGAAATAGAAAGAATTGAAAAATATGATAATTGATCCAGCCTCAGTTCATGGACTAGGAGTTTGGCATTTGAATAAATCAAAGCTCTTTGCAGGAGATTAGGGAAACTTGAAGCAAACAGCCGAGGAAAAGAGAACAAATAGATTAAACAAACACGTAATGCAAAATCTCTTTTGATAACAGTCCACATGTTATTTATGAATATTTATTCAAATCCTACATTCTCTGTCAGGTCATTTGAGGGAGGCATGACTCAAAGAAACATTTGAAGTCAAATAAATGAATTAAAAGTATACATTGTGAGGCAATTTCTAAATGCTATTTGATGGTAACCATGTGTTTGAAAATTAATTAGTTAATTAATTTCTAGTCATAATACAAATTATCACAGATAAACTAGAAAAGTGTGTGTGTGTATGTGTGTGTGTGTGTAGAGAGAGAGGAGGAGGATGGACAGGGAGAGAGGTGTCTTAAGAAGAAGCCACCTTGTGCTCGCTTCGGCAGCACATATACTAAAATTGGAACAAGAAGATTAGTATGGCCCCTGCGCAAGGATGACACGTAAATTCATGAAGCGTTCCATATTTTTGCATTGTACCCCTTGATTGCACTAATGTATGCAGCTGTGATTTAATTAAAAAAAAAAGAGAGAAAATCTTACTACGTCACCCTTGGTAGAGTGTCATGCCATCACAGCTCACAACCTCTAACTCTTGAGCTTAAGTGATTCTCTTGCCTCAGCCTCCTGAGTAGCTGGTACTACGGGTGCCCGCCACAGTGCCCAGCTATTTTTTGGTTGTAGTTGTTATAGTTGTTTAGCAGGCTGGGCCAGGTTCGAACCTGCCTACCTTGGTGTATGTGGCTGGTGCCCACTGAGCTACAGGCGCTGCCTGTCTTATTTCTAGTTTTATTTACAGTATATTAGTTAGAATTTTTAACTTTTAATAACTATAATTTCCAGCAAAACCACAATTCTGACATTAACATAATTTTATAATTTTTGGAAGAATGTGCTTTCTCATAGTTGGCTATTTCAATGTGGCACCAGATGTATTTACTAACCAATCAAAAAGTCTTTAATTTTCTGTAATAACTAGTGTTTGTCCAAAAGTGGATAAATTTATATTCAGTAATTAATGTTTTAGTATTGCATATTCTTCACAGGTAAGCTAGATGTTTGACAAATATCAACTACCGTAGAACTTGAGTAAGATGACCACCCAAGGGACTGTAATAAACTTGTCAACATAAGGAAGTAGGCCTGCTGAACTAATACGTACATGTACTTCACTTTCTGGGACAGCTTTTATTAGAGAATGTCATAGGAAATCATACATAATCTAAATACAGTAAAATTTCATATATGGTATCATATGAAATCAATAAATTTATTGTTTTCTTAAAAAAAAAAAAGCCACCTTAAAAGAGAAGTCTTCAGAAATCAAGGGAGTTACACTTGCAGCTGGCACCACTTTAGAGATGAAATTGTCCTTTAGATTGCCCATTCTCACTTTCTTGTTGTGCTTATAATGCAAACAAGGACCACAGAGATAAAGGTCCCCAGAGAACTGAAGACTGAAGACGTGTCACTGCCAGAGATAGAACTAGAATTCCCATGTTTTGAATTACATTCCTTGCTGTTTCTCTATCATCATGTTGCCTGTGTACAAATGTGACACCTTTAGAGAACTCTTCAAAGACAACAGAAGAAACATTACTATCAAACTATATGACCCAACAGATACATTGAGTTAATTAGTTAAAATTCAAATAATTGCTTATTGAAGCACTATTGAATTGGATAGAAAAACCACTGAAAGGAGAAGAAAAAGTTGTTTGTTCTGCGCTTGGGATGGCAAGGGAGTCAACCATCATCACGTGGGTTTCGTCAAGAGACTCAAAGGCAGGAAAAGTCATGAGAAAGCTTTACAGTAACAAAGCAGAAAGGCTCTGAGTGTGACTGCAGCTTCTGACATGGAGACATTGCAGACAAGCAAACTAGAAGTAGGACACTCATGTGACTGGTGAGGGCATGTGTGTCCCTGTCTCCAGTTGGTCCTAAATTTGAAGTGAGGCAAATATTAGAAACACTCTCAGTTATTAATTGAGTTCTAGCCATTTGGAGATGATTGAGATATGAGTTACTGCTCTGCTTCACAGACTGGTTGCGATAGACAGTGGTCTAATCTTCTGATATGATTACTGTAAACAGTAGTTTGCTTTTCATGTTGATTGCTGCACATTATGGGTTGGATATTCATTTTTTTAATCTATTCTGACCATTGCCCATTTGTCAGTTTCTCACTTGTTTGTAGTTGACCAATTCTGAGGAGGCTTCAGTGAATCTCTGAGGCATGACTGTGTTCAGGTATATTGAGGGTGGGAGTGCCATGACTCATGTGGGATATAAGACACTCCGATAGAAGTTTTTCAACTATAGGTTGGATTCCCTCTTTTTCTTCCAGCTTCAAGGAACATTAAAAATGTTTGGGTTACAGTTGGGAGGGAGATATTTAAACTTGTATAGATTTTGCTTCAAATATCTTGCCTGTGTTAGTGTCATTTTTAGCCCATAGAGTACCATGTACAGTGTTAAGACTTTTATCTGGGGTTTGCATCAAATATAACGGAGAGGCCAAAGGTATATCACAAGCAGACGCAAGTTGTTTAGAGATAGAGGAGTCCCCTGGGACCTCAAAATATAATAGTCCTTCAAGTGTGCATTTAATATTATAATTCTGGTTTCAAGGAAGTCTCTTCCTATTAAGTTTGATGAAATGGTATTGCAGAGTAGGAAAGAATGTTTCAGTGAAGGGCCTAATGCCTGTGTTTAAGAGGTAGGAAGTAAGAAAAATCTTTGGGTTATTTTAAATACTAGTAACTACTGTGATAGCCTTACTGTAAGCAGTTTTGGCTCTGATGCTACCAGCTGTGTTTTGAACTAATAAGTTGTTCCATGACTCAGTTTACTCATTTGTAAATCGGATAATATTATTAGATGTTTCATAGGATACTTGACGTAGGAAAACTCTATAATACATTGTGAAAAATTAAACAAATGTTTTGTGTTATTATAGTTACTGATTTTTTTTTGTAGAGACAGAGTCTCACTTTATGGCCCACAGTAGAGTGCTGTGGTGTCACACAGCTCACAGCAACCTCCAACTCCTGGATTCTCTTGCCTCAATCTCCCGAGGAGCTGGGACCACAGGCGCCCGCCACAACGCCCGGTTATTTTTTTGTTGCAGTTCAGCCGGGGCTGGGTTTGAACCCACTACCCTCAGTATATGGGTCCAGTGCCCTACCCACTGAGCCACAGGCACTGCCCATTATTGATTTTTTTAAATAAATAAATAGACAATCTAAACGAAAGAATATTATTTTCTTTTTCTGGATTGCACCTTACCCTTGCTGAATTATTATCTGCCTGGAAAATCCCTCACAAAATTAATTAAGTCTCAAATCATTTATGTTGTGCTACTCCAAGGCATTGTTTTATTCCTGTGCTGTACAATGCAGTAGCCACTGAGCACAAATGGCCATTTAAATTTACAGTAATGAAAATGTAATTCAATAAAAAATTCAGTTCCTTAGTTACACTAGTGACATTTCAGGTGTTCCCCAGCCATGATAGTTCATGGTTCCAGGTGACCAGTGCATCATAGATTGTATACTACCAATTACAGAACTTTCGATCCTTATGGACAGTTCTATTAGACAGCACAGTACCTAGATTAGAAAATCATTTCAGTGATTTCTCATAGACCTCGATAATATTTGTAATTTTGTGCTGCATGTAGATATACACACACATGCATATATATTTACATATATACATAAATGTGTTTAGAGGATATATAAATACACATACACCTATCCTTAATATAGAAATCCATTTTATGCACACACATATTTATGAAAGGAATATACTCAGTTTTGTGTTTTTGTGGTGAGCAAAAGTATCTTCTTAATTTTGTATCTCAGTGCCAAGGGGATTTCATGATACATAAAACATACCTCAAAATAACTGTTAAATAGGTAAATGAGCTGGTAAATGACTATTACACATTTTAACTAAAATAGTAAGGTTTTCAATGGGTTTTTATTAATAATACTTACATGTACAACAGCTAATGAGTGGAACCAAATGCACAGTATGCAGCTATGTATACTTGATACCAGGCCATTGCAGTGTTCGTTATTTTAGTGACACAACCTGGAGTGTGGACAAAAAGCTTTAAACTAATGACTTATCTCAAGGTTATAGAAGATAGTATATTGCAACTTTCTGCTTTACACGCATCCAAGTAGAACTCATCTCACAGACCATTCCCTTTCTGTGTGGTTCATTCCTCACCGCTATAATTTCCTTTAAAGCCCTCACCTACATATTTCAGGTTCTTATAGAGTCTACATAGCCTTCATGCTTGGATAGTGGCATCTTGATGCTTGACCCATGCTATCTTTAATAAGCCACTGAAATGCCGGCTCACAAAAGTGAGCCACAAGAGGTTACTCTATGCATCTAGACTTAGTATGGCAGATTACAATCACAGGGTGAAGTGCTAATGAACAGTTGGAGTCTGCATTAAAGTGTCTAACATAGCTCCCTGCACAGAAGCAAAAGTGCTCTGCTTAAGTCAGTCATTTGATCGCCTCTCACAGCCTAACTTCCCAAAGGCACAGTCTATTTCCAGGACAATATTTTCTTCCTCATTTAAAAATGTCTTATTTCAAAGAAACAAAAGCAGAAATACATTTAGCAAGTTATAAGGATATATCTAACTTGTGACTATTTTTAAGGAATGTTCTTGGAAAAAATAAAGAAGGCTGGAAAATATATCTTTGAACCTCTCCTAGAATAGAAACAAATTCGAAAGGAAAGGTTCTGCTAAGCACGTCTCCTCCGTACACTGCCACATACGTTCAGATGGCATGTTCTACCCTAGTTTCCAAATCCTCAATTTCTAAAGCATAATATATTTTTATACTTTACATTACATTTAGGTTTAAAAAAAAAAGATAAACTGTAAGTTGGAGTTGTGAGTATATAGCAAAATATCCTAATTAATACCCCCCAAAATATTTGTATCTTATGCATTGAGGTTTATATAACCTATATGCTGCTTTAAATAAAGTAATACTAGGAGAAGCCAAGATGGCGGCCGAGTAACAGCTTCCTTGCAACTGGGCACAGTGAGACTGGGGAGAGAAGAATTCAGGCGTCTCTGGCTGGCGAGATCTGCCCCAAAACATCCCTTTTGGGACACAGGGAGACAGCATGAGACTTCTGGACCCCCGAGGAAGGCAAAAGCAGTGGAGATCTTGCAAGTGCTTGCGTGTGTTCATTCGGTCTAATCCTGCCGGCAGCTGTGGCTACAGCAGCAGTGAGACTGCAAACTGGAAAGGCCTTACCTATGAGCTATTTGGGTTTCTTTTGGACTTGGCACTCAGTTGAACTGCCTTGGGAGAACTGGGGCAAGAGTGTGGAAGTCTTTGAGTGTTGTCTGGGGCTCCAGACTGAGCCACCAAGCCAGACAGAGCTACCAGTGTTTGGTGGTGGGCTGTGTGGAGCCATCGTAGGAGAACTGCCCCAGCAAGCTCCACCCTCAGGGTCACAGAACAAGCATCCAATGGGAGCGAGTAATCTAGTGACTGAGCAGCCTAAAGGCGGGGACTGAGATGCCTTGCAGCCTTAGCCCTCAGGGGCATTGGGTGAGACCGGTTTTGGCACACTGGGTAAGTGGATAGCCACTTAAGGAGTGATCCCAGTGACAAGCGCTTTCCTGGGAAAGCTTCTGCTTAGCCCAAGTTAGCAAGTTAAA
>CAUYRH010011426.1:0-21256 GCA_963574655.1 Perodicticus potto | reverse complement strand
AAAGAACCAGGTTACACTGGGTGCACTTGTTAGGTAAAGTCCCTCTTGTAATTGTGTCCCAACCCCAAGAGGTGTGTCGCACACTGTGACCCCCCCAGCGTGCGCGCTCGGTCGCTCGCTTGCCTCCCGCATTGGCGCGCCCCCCGCAACCCCCCCCCCCCACCCCGCCGGGCGGGGCGGCGACCCGACCACCCGCGGGCGCCCGGCGCGCGGGGGGGGGGGTCTTGGTGTGTGCCACACCTTTTGGGGGCAAAACACGATTTACCCAACAAATGCAATCAGTGTAACATGGTTTCTTGTACCCTCAATGAATCCCCAACAATAAAAAAAAAGAAAAGAAAAGAAAAAGAAATACGTTGTCACTAAAAGTGACACAAGTATTGGTTTGACTTGCCTTCACACAGGGCTGTAGCAAACAATTCCATTTAAGGGCATTTATCACCATAGGATCCCACATAACGTTGCATTAACCAGGAAACCCACTTCAAAGCATAGAGGATACGGGAATGAGACCTTTACTTTGAGACCTGCCACATTGTAAACTAAAGCAGCTAGACACACCCAAGAGTGTTGGAAATGCCTCCTGAAAGCTCATTGGGATCTCAGAGGCAATACTCTGTAAAGTTGGGTGAAAAATCATCTTGGACACAGTGTTTGTTTTGAATCAAATACAGTTTATATGGTGCTGTGTGTTAAATAGGAAGAATACACCAGTCCACCAACCAAGAGATGGAAGCAGGAGAGTGGAACTCACTTACCATCACTGCCAATGCCAATCCTAGTAAGAGGCACTAGTCTCTAGATAGGGCACATTTTCACCAGAGGAGACATCATTAGTCCCATGGAATTATAAGCTATAACTGCATGGACACTTTGAGCTCTTTGTGTTCAGGGACCAAGAGGAGGAGTTGTTGTCTTTTTAGAGGTAAAGAATGCTGATATTCAGTAGGAAGTAGACTGCTATCACACAATGTGGGCAGGGAAGAAAACATGAAACCCAGTGATCAAATGAGTCTCCCTTGCCCATTGTGATGTGAATGTATGGGAGCAGAAACTCTGGTCTGAGAAGGGCTTAATGACCAATATGCCTTCTCAAGTCAGCAGAGTTGGCAGCTAAGAAAAGATACCGCACGAGAGAGATGAGTTATCTTTTGTGACCCTGAGATCACTGTAGCAGCAGGGCTGTGGTTTATCCTGCTAATCTCCCTTTTCTACATCATCCTCCAGAAGAACACAAACATCCTGGAGGAAGTACTTTCTAGATATGTATGGATATATTTTTTTTTTGAGACAGAGCCTCAAGCTGTCACCCTAGATAGAGTGCCATGGCATCACAGCTCACAGCAACCTCCAATTCCTGGGCTCAAACGAGTCTCCTGCCTCCGCCTCCCAAGTAGCTGGGACTACAGGCACCCGCCACAATGCCCGGCTATTTTTTGGTTGCAGCCGTCATTGTTGTTTGGCGGCCCGGGCTGGATTCGAACCCGCCAGCTCAGGTATACATGGCTGGTGCCCTAGCCCGTTGAGCCACAGGTGCCAAGCCAATATGTATGGATATTTATACACTTGAATAGATCAAGGGATGGAGCAGGATGGATATAGAGTTGCATAATTATATTCTCCTTCAAGGAAGACCTTACTGCCCAGATTAGGGGGTTAGTGAGACTACAATTGTAAGACAACTTTTAGCTTTTGGCTACTTCAGGGTGGGCCTCAATTACAGGGACCTGCCTCATCCAAGGTCATGACCTTTGTAGGGCAGCCTACATCTGGTGAATGAGCAAGTCAGGGGTAAAAAGGTCTATTGCAGAACACTTAGATGGTGAAAACACTCCAGAGCTCCTCACCAGAATGGCATGGGCTTTGTTTGGCCTGCAACAAACAACTTATTTGATATATAAATATATCAACTTATTTCTCTGCCCATTCCTGCTTTTCCGCATTCTTTTCATAGGTATTGATCTCTAATAAGTACCTGATGCCTCCAACTCAGATATGGTTTGTTTTTCCCTACCAAATGATAAAATCCCACTGTGATGGTGTTAGGAGTTGTTGCCTAGGGAGTTGTTTAGGTTATGGGGTTAGATCTCTTATGAAAGACTTGGTGCTGTTCTTGTAGTAGTGAGTTCTCACTCTTGCAAGACTGAACTGAGTCTCCTAGAAGTGGATTCATTCTCATGAGAGTGGGTTATTATAAAGCCAGGATGCCTCTCAGGCTTTACCCTCTTCAAACATGTCCACTGCCCCTTTGACATTCTTTGCAATGTTGTGATACATCCTGAAAACCCTCACCAGAATCTAGGAGCCATACCCTTGAATTTCTCAGCTTGTGGAATGGTGAGCTAAATAAACCTCTTTTCTTCATATTATACAGTCTCAGCTATTTTATAGCAACATAAAATGGAAAGACAAACTCTATTTCAACATCTGCCTCTAGAAAATTCCAACACAATTTTATTGTGGTCCAAGAACTTACTGTGCATGATTACAGTCATTTCAAATGTACTGAGACCTATTTTGTGGCCTAACATATTTCTTATCTTGGTACACATGGCATGACCACTTGAGAAAAAAATGTATATTTTGCAGCTATATGGTTCTATGAATCTCCATTAAGTCAAGTTCAGATTATTGACAATGTTCTTCACATAAAATCTTCACTGATTTTTCTAGTTGTTTCTTAGGGAGGGATGTTAAAATTTTTAGTTATGATGGAGGAATTGATGATATTCCCCTTTAATTCTTTCAATTTCTGCTTCATATACTTTGAAGCTATGATATAGATACTTAGCCATTTATGAATGTTATGTCTTCTTGATGAATTGATCCTTTTATCTTTATTAAGTGTTTCTATTTTTTTCTTTTTTTTGAGACAGGGTCTAGCTCTGTTTCCTGTGCTAGAGTGCAAAGGCATCATCATAGCTCATTGCAACCTCAAACTCCTGGGCTCAAGCAATCTTCCTGCCTCAGTCTCCTAAGTAACTGAAACTGCTGGTGCATGCCACCATGTCCAGCTATTTTTTTTTAATTTTTTGTAGAGACAGGGACTTGTAATTGCCCAGGCTGGTTTTGAACTCCTGGCCTGAAGTGATCCTCTCAGCTCAGCCCCTCAAAGTGCTAGGACTATAGGCATAAGCCACCAATCCTTGCCTAAAATGTCCCTCTTTATAATACCATTTATTAAAAACTCTGTTTTGTCAGATATTGATATAACCATTTCAGCTATCTTATGCCTACTATTTCTATAGTATATCTTTTTCAGTCTATGCCTACTATTTCTATAGTATAACTTTTTCAGTCTATTTACTTTTAACTTACCTGTGTCTTTTTAAGTAAAGTCTGGATCTTACGGAGATTGGGTCTTACTTTTTATCCATTATCAAAATCTTTGCCTTTTAATTGGAGTATTTAGATCATTTACTTTTAATGTAATTATTGTTAAGGTTAGATTTAGGTCTAATATAGTATTTGTATTGTTTATCCTCTTTGATTTTATTCCTATCTATCTCCTTTCCAACTTCTATTAGGAGTTTTTGAATATTTTTAGAGGTTGCTTTTAATGTATCCATTGTGTTTTTGGTTTTACCACTTTGCATTAGCCTTTAGTGATTTCTGTATGGATTGATCTATACACCCTTGATTATCATAGTCTACTTGAAGTTAATATTGTACCATATCACATACAATATAGAAAATTTGCTACAACGTAAGACGTAAGTCTGCCACCCTTATGCTAGAGTTGTCATATGTATTGCATATAAATACCTTACAATCCACAAAAGAAAACATTATAGGTTTTGTTATTAACAATCCTAAGTATTTTAAAGAATTTAAAAGGCAAAAACCATCTTTCATAGCTACCTACATATACACCATTTCTGATGCTTTTCATTGCTTTCTGAAGAACTAAGTTTTCATCTGTTATCATTTCCCTTCAACTTAAAGGACTTTATAGTCTTCTGGGGATAAATTGTTTTAGTTTTCCTTTATCTGAAAATGTCACTATTTCACCTTCATTCTTTTTTTTTTTTTTTTTTTTTTTTTGAGACAGAGCCTCAAGCTGTCACCCTGGGTAGAGTGCTGTGGCATCACATCTCACAGCAACTTCCAACTCCTGGGCTCAAGCAATTCTCCTGCCTCTGCCTCCCAAGTAGCTGGGATTACAGGTGCCTGCCACAAAGCCCAGCTATTTTTTTGGTTGCAGCCATCATTGTTGTTTGGTGGGCCTGGGCTGGATTTGAACCTGCCAACTCAGGTGTATGTGCCTGGTGCCTTAGCCACTTGAGCCACAGGCGCTGAGCTGCACCTTCATTCTTGACGAATATTTCTGTTGGACATGGAATTTGAGGTTAATTTTTTTTGTTTTGTTTCTTTCTTTCCTCCCACATCACTCTAATAATAAATACGTATTCATTCTGTCTTCTGGCCTTCATAATCTTTGACAATATTCTCAGTAATTCTCATTATGTTTGTAAATACATGTAATGTGTCATTTTCTCCTGGGTTTATTTAAAGATCTTCTTATTCTTGGGTTTCAGCAGATTAACTAGCATGTACCTTAGGGTTTTCTTCACATTTATCCTGCTTGCAGTTTGCTGAGATTCTTAAATCTGTACATTTATATTCTCCAGATTTCAGGTATTTTACCTTAAAATAGTTTATGTATTTCATTCTCTCCTTATGGGATTTCAACTATACTTATATAAGACATAATTTTTATTATCCCACAGGTCACTGAGATTTTATTCATTTCAATCATTTTTTTTTTTTGACTTTTTGGATAATTTCTACTGATTTATTTCAAATTCACTGAATCTTTCCCCTGTCATTTCCATTCTACTGGTAAATTTATGCACCAATATTTTAATTTCAGGGAAGTGCCCATAGCTCAGTGGGTAGGGCACTGGCCATATATACCAAAGCTGGTGGGTTCAAACCCAGCCTGGGCCAGCTAAAACAACAATGACAATTGCAACAACAAAAAAATAGCTAGGCATTGTGGTGGGTGCCTGTAATGCCAGCTACTTAGGAAGCTGAGGCAAGAGAATCATTTAAGCCCAAGAGTTTGAGCTTGTTGTGAGCTATGATGCAATGGCATTCTACCCTGGGTGACAGCATGAGACTCTGTCTCAAAACAAAAAAAAATTAATTTCAGACAGTGTATTTTCAGTTTTAGAATTTTATTTTTTCTTTGGTGTTTCTATTTTTGCTTAATTAAAAAAATCTTTACATTCATTTTGAGAATATTTTCCTTTTATTTCATTAAGCATAGTTATAATACCTACTTTGATATTCTGATCTGCTCATTCCAGTTCTGAGTTGATCATCTGTATTCTTGAAATGAGATTACTTAATTCTTCAAATGTTAAGTAAATTTTATTTAGATATCAAATGATTCCAGACTCTGTATATTCCTCTGCAGAGTGCTAAAGTTTTTGTATTATTAAGCAATTAATTTGATTGAACTCAAGCTTAAACTGTGTCTCTGGGTTAGTAGTACAAATGAAAGCTTAGTTCTTTTGTCCTTGATCTATGCTGTGCATGCATTGTCATGTTTCAGCTAGAGACTTGGGTAGAATTAATGCACAGAATTTTGGTTACCCAACCTTTGAGTTTCTCTTTTCTGGGACTCTCCCCTCGCTTTTCAGTGATGGTGATTTTCCTGTACTCCATCCTATGGTTATTTTTTTTTATTTTTACATATACATGTGTTAATTAGGTTTCCACTTTTTGCCTTCAGAGAATTGAAAAGGCTTAAAATTCACTAACAATAACAATGTTTAAGATAAGGACTAGAAACAAAAACCATGTAAAGAATGAATGAAGATAAATACATTCAGAAAAGAAAACAGATGATTACTGCATCAAAATATCAAGCAATATTAGCAATAATAATGCCAAGAAAGCAACGTACACATTGTTAAATAAGACATTATAGAGCGCTTTGACTCTGAGGCTCAGCATGAAGTCATCAGTTAAGTTCTTCTTTTTTTTCCCCAAAGTCTCAAAAAATAGACACCACCATACAAATAAAAGTAAAGGAGAGTTTCAAAAAAACAGATCATGCCAAATCCTATAGACAATAGAAAAAGAAGAAATATTTCAGAATCATTCTTCTTGATCTAGATACACCTGATATTGAAATTGGAGAAAATATATTGTTATAAAGGGAAATTACAAACATATTTCACTTATAAGTGAGGATGCAACATCCCAAACAACATATGAACAAGTTGAATTAAAAATTAATGGTTATTAAGCATAGTTAATATGGTTATAGTCCTATGGTTATTCAAGTCAAAAAGACATGCTTTGTATCAATTGTCCCTCTCTGTTACATCAACTTCATCCTGTCCTCATGCTATTAATAAAATCCATAAAAATGTGATCTAATACCCTACCATTTCCTTCTTCCAAGTTTCAACTCCTTCACATAATTTTTCTGCATTTTTCACTCTCCTTTGGGTCATTGGTGTGTGTGTGTGTGTGTGTTTCTCACAGTTTATAATTGTTATGTGTGAGAGGGCTAGCCTCAGTAGAAATCCATTTGTCTATACCAGAATTGGAAGGCCATTATAAAAAAATAAAATAAATGTATGAAATTGTCAAAAATATTTAGAAAAACAAAAACTTACTCAAACTCACAATCTTGAAACAAACACTGTGCATATAATTATGATGATATTAATTTTCCAACATATGGACTTGCATGAACTACATATATATTTTAATTGAAGTTTCAATTATGTATCATTTTGTAATGTTTTGTATTTAGTAATTACTTTATATGTAATAGGTTGGTTAGCACGACACTCATTTTTAATGCCCTCATTTCTTTTCTTCCTTTACTATAGAGGTTAAGAAGCTAAAGATGTAATTTCCTTAAGTTTCTCTTAAAACTAAGGGTGGTCATGTGACTCATTTCTATGTGAGCACCTTGGGCTGGAAGGGCGACTTTGTGGAAAACTTTAACATTCTTTAGTATTATGTTACTAACTTGATGGCTGGAGTCAATCACATTCCTAACTGAGAATAATATAGGATCATTTGCATTTTCTTTGACATAATTTTAAATGATTTTAATGTTATTTCATTTTTTGAAGATTGAATACTTTATCAAATTAACTAGTAATGTACATTATGTCCAATTTCTGTTCTGTGATAAATATTATAGTACACCCTGATTATGTAAGAACAAATTCCTAGAAATAGCATCGCCAGACATTGTAAGACTTTGGTGTACTGTCACATTCACATTCTAGAAGGTTGTGCAACCTTATACAACTATCAAAAGCGTGTATGAGGAAGTACTAACTACATCCCTTGTGGATGTATTTTTAAACCCTTGATTTCGTCTTAAAAATTCCTATTTTTTTCCTTTTTTTTTTGTAGAGACAGAGTCTCACTTTATCACCCTCGGTAGAGTGCTGTGGCATCACACAGCTCACAGCAACCTCCAACTCCTGGGCTTAGGCGATTCTCCTGCCTCAGCCTCCCAAGTAGCTGGAACTACAGGCGCCCACCACAATGCCCGGCTATTTTTCTGTTTTTGCAGTTCGGCCCAGCCAGGTTTGAACCCGTCACCTTTGGTATATGGGGCCAGCGCCCTACCCAATGAGCCACAGGTGCCACCCTTTTTCCTCTTTTTTATGGCAGAGGAATTCAGCATCTTTCTTTCTTTTCTCATGCCCTCAGATTCTAAAAGATATGTAGGGTTAGAAGACCACCCTACATAAGCCACACAAAGGCAAGCCTTTAATGGGTTAAAATGGCTTTTGCTAATACAGAAGCAAGAAAGCTGGGCTCCCCCTGAAGTGTACACACAGAGGCTGTTTGTTCGGAGGTAAAAGTCCATAAAAACAGTAAAGTATGCTTCCGTTAAGCCCAGGTGCTTAGGGGCCGACAACCCCACCCCTGGTAATACGGATCAGAGGATGACATATGTCTGTACATAATGTCTTGGGGCCTAAAGATTTCTGCTCTGTAGAAAAACAAAGTCATAAATCCATTTTGGGTTAACTAAGTGTGTGCTTGAGGGGTTTCATTTACCAGTCTCCCCTGCAGTTCTTTATGATCTTTATTTAGAGCCTGTGTTCAAAAGATGATGCATGTCTAAGAAGAATGTAAAAACAGAAAGTATTGTGTTGATTTGTAGAGTGAATGCTTTTCCACAAGTTAATTATAGTTAGAAGAAGTTGGGTAATGGTAAAAAGCTATAAATTATAGATTAAGTGTGTACATGACCACCAGTGTATATAAGGTGGACCAGAATAAAGACAATTTGCTACACGCCACCTGGAGAGTGTGTAGTCTGTTTCTTGTATTTCCCCTAATAATTATAGGTACGAGTTCTGCACTTGGGGCAAAGCTACTGTCCCTCACGTCTCCGTTCACGCAACATGATATATGCCCAGAAAGCTCTTCCATTATATATATATGTATAACCATGGTTTGCTCTCTCGTTTTCTCAGGGTCTTTGCTTTTGTCACCATGTAAGTGAGCTCACTGCCCTTTCTCCCAACCACCATATTTAAGATTGGATTTCCAACACTTCCACCCCCTTCCTGCTTTGATTGCCTGTCTCTCCCTCTAGTATTAAGTTGTATTAGGACAGGGTTTTTTTTTCCTTTTTCCTGTTTTGTTGACTGCTGTATCTCAAACACTTAGAACAATGCCTAGCATATAGATGATCAGTATTACTTAAGTAAGTATTAAATAATTTACTCTATGGATATATACCCCTTCATTTTTTTTTTAGTGAAAAAGACCTCAAAAACATTTTAAATTTTTTTTCTTTTTTGAGACAGAGTCTCACTAGCCATTGGTAGAGTGCAGGGGCATCACAGCTCATATCAATTCTTCAGCTTAAGCGATTCTCTTGTCTCAGCCTCCCGAGTAGCTGGGACTATGGGTGCCTGTCATAACACCCGGGTATTTTTTGTTGTAGTTGCCACTACTGTTTTAGCTGGCAGGGGCCGGGTTCAAACCCACCACCCTCGGTATATGGGGCTGGTGCCCTACCCACTGAGCCATAGGTGCCACCTGGTTTAAAATTTTTTTTAACTTATTTATGCAATAATTTAGGATAGTGGTTCTCAAAAGAGTTGGCCCCAGCCAGACCAGCAACATGAATGTCCCCTGGAAACTTATTTAAAATGCAAATTATGCCCAGAGTGGTAGCTCAAACCTATAATCCTACCACTCTGGGATGCCAACACAGGTGGACTGCTTAAGCTGAGGAGTTCAAGACCAGCCTAAATAAGAGTGAGAATCCATTTGTACCAAAAATAGAAAAATTATGAGGGCATGGTGGTGCATGCCTGTAGTCCCAGTTACTCTGGAGGCTGAGGTAAGAGGATAGCTTGAGCCCAAGAATTGGAGGTTGCTGTGAGCTATACACCATGGCACTATAGCCTGGGGCAATAGAGTGAGACTCTAAAAGAAAAAAATGCAAATTCTTGGGTCCCACACACAGAGGTCTTGGTTCAATAAGTCTGATAGGCCACCAAATTTGCATTTCTAAAGTCTGTGTTTTAACAAATTCTTCAGGCAATTTTGAGAAACACTAATGTTTGTGTATCATTGGTTTAGACTCAACACTTTTTAACTTATGTTAATCAACTCTGTTTCTTTTCTTTCACTACTTCTAATTGTTTTTTGTAGACATAATTTCCTCATTCATAAATGCTAACTTTTAAATCATTTTTTACTGCACAAAATGGTTTTCAGCATTCATTTTCTACTGTTCGGACATACATATATTTCTGGCTGTTCCAAATATGGCACTACTATGGGTACCCCAAGAGATATGTATATTCGGCATAGTCATAACCTAAAACTGATTTATCCTTCCAAAAAGTGCAGGTTTTCCATGTAGCTATACATTGATGACTCATTGTGTGTATAGTGCAAGAATTCCACTTGGTAAGAAATTACTGATGGAAATGGTTTTCATATTGAATTTTATTCCCATGAATAAAAATATCCATGACTTGATCTTTCAGCCCTTGCACATGCACACATATATGGACACATGTGCACACATATGAATACACATTCCACTTTCAATATGACATTTATATTTTATAATTCTCTGAAACATCAGGAAGAAACTAGAATGGAAAATATTTTCAACAACGACTTTAATAACATTAATATTTGGGGGGCTAATTATTATGCTAAATTACTAACTAGGTGAAACATTTATTGAGCAGAATTAAACATTACTAGACAAGCCCTAACTACTGACTTGTAGGCTAACTTTGAGAAATAAGTGAGATAATGTAGTGAATGTGTGTGAAAACAAAAATGTCAAATAGTATTATAATATCTCATATGAATTTCATAATGATATTGTATTAAAATTTTAGTACAATGATTTACAAACCATTTTTGTACTTTTGCCTGTTTTTATTATAACACCTTAAATTTCAAAACACTTCAGATGTACTTTTTATCTACAGCTCAAGAGTAAAATAAAAAATCTAGGGTAAGCAATGGAAATGGAATTGATTCACAGAATCAGAATAAATGTTTCCAGAATAAATAAATGCTTAAGAATGATTCTGAAGCCAACTCTGGGTTCACTTGAAAAAGACTGCAGTGGCTCAGCGCCTGTGGCTCAACGGGCTAAGGCGCCAGCCACGTACACCTGAGCTGGCGGGTTCGAATCCAGCCCCGCCTGCCAAACAACAATGATGGCTGTTACCAAAAAATGGCCGGGCGCCTGTAGTCCCAGCTACTTGGGAGGCTGAGGCAGGAGACTCGCTTGAGCCCAGGAATTGGAGGTTTCTGTGAGATGTGATGCCACAGCACTCTATCCAAGGTGACAGCTTGAGGCTCTGTCTCAAAAAAAAAAAAAAAAAAGAAAAGAAAAAGAAAAAGACTGCAGTGATCTATTAAAATTGTCTTCTAAAGCAATAACAGGGAAGGGTGACATTGGAACTCTTTGACTGAGGTGTATGTGTGTTAGAGCTTTGAATATGAGACAAAATGGAGAGAATGATCAGATAATCACTTTTATTCACTTGTGATCAGAATTCACCATTAGTAATAAAAAATGGCAAATGTATGAAGCACAGTGATGTTATAGTTTTAACTCACCAGGTTAATGAATGAACTTGTGCATGATAGGAAATGTCTTTGTGATTCAAAACCAAATATATATACCTCAGATTCACCATCAATCATATATAAGCAAAGAAACTTTGAGTGCTGTCAAACAACATTGTGGAGGGGCTTGATAACAATCCTAAATGTTGAGTTATGCATATTAAAAGTATTCTATATTTTTAATTATAAAAATAATCCATGTATATGATAAAATATTTAAATAGCATACAATAATGAGAAGTTCTTACCCTCATCCCAGACCCCAATCCTGTACTCCTTTGGTGCCCAAAGGCAACCATCATTAAGTTTCTTCTGTATTATTCAAGGTCTATTTACATACAAATTTATGTGTATATATAAATATATACATACAAAGAGAGACACATAAACACATTCTCCTATTTTTTTGTAAATAAATAGTAACAGACAACATAAGTTTTTAAGCGGACTTGCTTTTTTACACTTCACAATATATGTTGAACATCATCCCCTATCAGCACATTTGTATCCTTGCTGCTTTTTTTCATTTTCTTGCAATTTTCTGTTAACATTTCTTAAATAAATAACAACTTTTATAAATATTTCTGCTGATGCAGAGTTAACATACACATTAAGAAAAAGCTAGATGACAAAATCAAAGGGGAAAATTATACAAATACTCACACTCATTTATGCAAGGCAAAAAACAGATACACAAATTCAATTCTAAAACATGATACTTAAGTACATAACACTCAGGCAATTGGAAATTGTTCAGTATATGTAACTTATTCCTCCATTGCTCTGATTATTCAACTTATTAACAACTTTTTGAAGCTTTACACTTCAATCTGAACACATAGAACATTTGTAATAATTGGGTATTTTCTTTCTATAAAAGTTTTGGTATTAAGTTTAAAACCTTGATTCCATCCATTGCTTCTATGTGAAGGTCCATTTTCAAATTTTCACACGTGTGCAAGTTTTTGCTAAAGGCTTTCGAACATTGTTTAAATTCAGGAATATTTCCAAAGTTGGGTAGGTGCAGTGGCTCATGCCTGTAATCCTAGCACTCTGGGAGGCCAAGTCAGGTAGATCACCTGAGCTCAGGAGTTCTAGACCAGCCCGAGCAAAAGTGAAACCCCATCTCTAATAAAAATAGAAAGACTAGTTGGACCTTCTGGCAGATTGCTGTAGTCCCAGCTCCTGGAGAGGCTGAGGCAAGGGGATCACTTGACCCCAAGAGTTTGAGGTTGCTATGATGCCGTGGCACTCTACCCAGGGCAACAGAGTGATGAGACTGTCTCAAAGAAAAAAAAAAAAGAATATTTCCAAAGTTAAACATGACCTTAAGTTTAGTTAGCAGATTTCTCACATTAATTTTTTTCCTGAAGTTTCTCATCTGAATGAGTTTTCATGTGTTTGGTAAGGGATGCATTTTGTTTGAAGGCTTTCCCACATTCATTACATTCATAGGGTTTTTCTCCAGTGTGGGATCTCTGATGTATAACAAGCTGTGACTTTGCACTGAAGGCTTTTCCACATTCATTACATTCATAGGGCTTCTCTCCAGTATGAGTTCTTTCATGTACAATGAGGTGTGACTTTTGACTAAAGGATTTTCCACACTCTTTACACTCATAGGGTTTCTCCCCAGTATGAACTCTCTGATGTTGAGTAAGGCCTTCAATTTGTTTAAAGGCCTTCCCACATTGATTACATTCAAAGGGGCTTTCACCTGTATGAGTTCTCATATGGTAGGTAAGAGATGAGCTATGTCCAAAGGCTTTTCCACATTCATTACATTTATAAGGTTTCTCCTTAGTATGAGTTCTTTGATGTATAATAAGGTGCGACTTCTTGCTGAAAGCTTTCCCACATTCATTACATTCAAAAGGTTTCTCACCTGTATGAATTCTCATATGTTTAGTAAGGGATGAGCTATATTTAAATGCTTTTCCACATTCATTGCATTCATATGGTATTTCACCTGTATGAGTTCGTACATGTTCAGTAAGAGATGAGTTATACCTAAATGATTTTCCACATTCTTTACATTCATAGGGCTTCTCACCTGTATGAGATCTCACATGTTGAATAAGGTTTGAGCTGTGTCTGAAGGTTTTCCCACATTCAGTACATTCATACGGCTTTTCACCAGTATGAATTCTTAGATGGTCAGTGAGAGCATGTTTATGACCATGGGCTTTGCCACATTGAATACATTCATATGGTTTTTCTCCAGTGTGAGTTCTCTGATGTACAACAAGGTGTGACTTTTGGCTAAAGGCTATCCCACATTCATTACATTCATATGGTTTCTCACCAGTATGAATCCTCTGATGGTCAATGAGTCCTTGTTTATGGCTGAGAACTTTCCCACACTGATTACATTCATAGGGTTTCACACAAGCTTGAGTTTTGCCATGCTTAACAGATGAGCTAGGACTGGATGATTTCTCATGTTTCTCTCCAGTTTGAATTTTGTCCTGCTTAGCACGAGATGAGCTACGATGGCGTAATTTCTCATGTTTCTTGCTAATTTGTGTTTTTTCACACTTACCAGATGAGCTATGGTTGGATAATTTCTTACGTTTCTTTCCAGTTTGATTTCCAATTTTCTTTTTATCAGATAAGCTATGTCTGAATGACTTCTTGTCTTCTTTCACTGAATCAGGTTTCTTTTTTGCACAGTTTCTTATGTGATCAGGTAAATCTACACTCTGTTTCAAACTCGTTCCATGTGAATCAAAATTAAGAAGCCGTTTTTTTGAAGGAACACATTTTGTACTCGTGTTATTCTTTTTCCCCAGTGAACAACACTCATTGCCTTTCTTTTTAGTCAGAGTTTTCATCTTGGATGCAACTTCCCCAAGGAGTTTGTTTTGGGATTTCTGATTACTCTTAAGCTGATCATCATCCTGCTGGACTTCCTCTAAAATGTAATTCAATGAGACATTTTTGTGAATTTTTATATTCTCCCATTTTAGAATAAAATGTATAATGTAAGAAATGACCTGTTGTTGGGTTGACTCTTTATTCAAGTCTAGTATCCCAAAATGAATGAAATAGCAAGGGCAAATAACCCTGTCCTCTTGGACTTGATGGGGAAAATGCTGTAGTTAAATGAGGGAAAGAAAAGTGACAATACCAATTAGAAACAACTTAGGCTGTTTAAAAATATGAATTTGCAACCTGGGATAGAACAGGAATAAACACAAGGAGCACTGAATGGAGAATAGATGAAGTCAAAAGAGCTTATGATTGTAGTTTATATTTCTTGAGGTTTCTCTTCAGCCCAAGCTCTGACAGTATTTGGATACTCCAGCCTATACTATATTATTTCAGCTTTCCATGGTCACAGCTGGAGACACAGCTAGCTTAAACAAAGATATCCAGTAAGATTTTTCCTCTTAAAAATTTAGATTCTAGTTAGTCTCCATTCCATGCTTAAATTTAAAAATTATATAAAACAGGTACTAGTAAAGCCATATTTTTCCCGCATCAACAGAAAGCTCATCTATCCAGAGAATGAAGCATATACAAACAGACAAGCAGAAATGTAAGACTGTGTGTCCTCAAGGAGATCATCTGCATAATTTCAATTTCCAATGGCTTTCCAATTCTTGGTTCTAGACCCTGGTGAAGTCTGCCTGATGCCCTTAGGTTATACGAGATATACTCATGTCCTTAATCATAAAATTCTCTATTCACTTAAGCTAGCTAAAGTAAACTTTTGTTATTGTACTCAAAGAGCCACAAAGGAGAAAATAAGTGAGTCTACTAAGAAGTACTGAAGAGCTATAAAATGGATGAGGGAGTAAGTAGGAAAGGGTCCCATCTTTCTACTGCTCAAGGTGAATTTTTCCTGTAGTGATTTTTATCTTTCCCTTCTGGCAGATCTTTTTCTTTCTACTGCTATAACCCTTGACCAATAAAATAGTGATATCCCTGTACTAAAATAAAAAGCTACAGTTCCTCTAAGCTCCCCAATAATGTTATCAAATGATAAAATTCACAGTAATTAGCTTGGCAAACAAACTTTACATTGTCTGATTTATAGTGTACATGCACACCTGTTTTCCAACAGTTCACTATGGAGTACATCTTTGTTCTTGTCAGGTCATTCTAATTGCTAATTACAAATTTTAAGTTATTCCCAGCTCTAAATGATTGCTCACATTCTTTCCTCCACTCATTATACAATTATACATTTTGAGATGTCTTCTCAAACCCTGTTTCCCTTCTCTGAGACCACTAACCAGATTGAACAGGGAAGGCAGCCATGTTTGTACGGTATGATGCAAATTCTGGCTGAAAAAAATCAATTAGACAGTGGTAAATACCAGAGTCCAGTAGTATTTCTTCTCCTAAAAATCTGGAACTAAAATAAAAAGGCTTCTGTTAGCTAGTTACAGATATTACATGTATAAAAACCTGCAGGTAGACATGTGGGAAAAGGGGAAGGGTCATCTCTTAATGTGCTTGCTTTGCTAGAAATAGTGATTTAATAAGTTTCAAATTAGTTCTTAATTGTTTACTATAAGTAAGCCAGGAATTGAATTAAGAAAATGATTGCAGATGGGCAAAGGAAACAGAGACACGAGAGAAGTGGGTCAGAAAAAAGCATGTACACATTCAGACTACAGGATCAATACTGAGAAATCCAAAGTCTGTTGGAAGAGTGACAGCTTGATCCCTGGCCCTTTAAACAAGGAGACTGTCCTGCTGGGGTTTCATCTCTCCCCCAGTGTGACTGGGCTCCAAGGTCTCTAACCACTGAGAGGCCAGGTTCATGCAAGCGAGACTGCTCTCTAAGAGGGAGTGAGCACAGGGGGTTGGGAAGATTTACAAGAGAAGGTGAAGTGAGCTGGAAATAGCACAAGCACTTTGATCTCAGTAGAGGAAAAGCCTCTTGGGGAGGTGAGGGGAAAGTGCCCCTCCCCTCCCATTTCTCAGTATGGCACCTCTAGATTGCTCACAAAGTTTCCCAAGGGCTCAATTGCTCATCTTGGGATGTGTGTGTATGTTCTAATTGGGGTTGGCTTTGACATCCTGCTCCTGGACTGTGTTCCTTTCCCAGGATCTGTTTGCATTAGGATCAAAAATGACTTAGAGTGATAAAAGTAAGAAATACATCAGTGCAATTAAGGTAGTTAATTAAAGAAATAATTTGGCTAGAAAATATAAGCTCAGCAAGAACCATGACGTAAGGATTTAGCCTCCCCCTGTTTAATGTATGTAATAAAAATGACGCTAACCCAGAACTAGGGGCTGCCACCAGTCTTCAAGCTTGGAGGTAGACAGTCCCTCGGCCAGTTTTAAAAAACTTACTTTTGTGTCCTTGAATCTTCATTTTTTTCCTTACCCTTTCACCTCTACCAGTCACTGGGAAAGAACTCATGGTATACTTTGGGGCTGGTCCCCAACAAAAACCTATAAACTTAAGACCCAGGGCTGGTATTTGGAGGTGGCCTTTTCAGAGATTATATATGTATATAAAGCTTCAGCATGAGAATTAAACATAGTCATAGAGAAAAGCAAACATATGAGTTTCCACGACTTCACAAAGAAAAAGTAAAGAATAGCCATATTGGTGGTAAAAGAACATTACATGGAGAGAATGAAAACTAGACTCAAACAGAAAAAAGTTATCTGAACAGTTAAGAAATACTGACTTTTGGGCAGCCTTGTAGCTCAAAGGAGTAGGACCCTGGCCCCATATACTCAAGGTGGCAGCTTCAAACCTAGCCCTGGCCAAAAACTGCAATAAAATAAAATAAAATAAAGAAATACTGACTTTTTATTTTTTATTTATTTTTATTTAATTTTTTTCTTTTTCTTTTTTTTTTTTTTTTTTTTTGAGACAGAGTCTTACTATGTCACCCTTGGTAGAGTGCTCTGACGTCACAGCTCACAGCAACCTCCAACTCTTGGGCTTAAGCGATTCTCTCACCTCAGTCTCCCAAGTAGCTAGTACTACAGGCACCTGCCACAATGCCCAGGTTTTTTTTTGTTGCAGTTGTCATTGTTTAGCTGGCCCGGGCTGGGTTGGAACCCAGAAGCCTCTGTGCATGTGGCTGGTGCCGTAACCACTATGCTATAGGCGCCAAACCAGAAATACTGACTTTTCTGGGGGACATTTAAAAGATTAATTCCTACAGACTAGGATATCAGTTTTTGGATGTTTAGATATAGTAGGAAGCTTAGAGAAGTGAAGTTGCTGGCTACTTTTTCTCTTTGGAAATTTTAACTCATGCAGTGCCCTGACAGAAAGGGTATAACAGAGACTTTTAGGTAGCATGACAATGCTGTATCTTCTAATTCCCAAGGATAATAGGAAAGATGTAGGTAAATTTCCTTCTGGGAAGAAAGGAATGAAACTCAAACCTTTCTTCTTGACATGTAACATTATAAGAACCTCTTGTAATGATGGATTAGACTGGTTACAACTGATATCTGCCAGAGGGAAAACATAAAGCACTACAAGAGAAATTTACCATGAGGGAAGGGAGAATAATTTGTACTACTTAATTGATAAAATAATAAGGTAAGTGCTAAGGAAGAGTTGGGTCTGCAAGAGTATTAGATTAAGGCTGGAGGCTTTTCCTGAATTTGAGACAATAAAAAAAGTACGTTTTAAGCTAACACAACTCTAACTTTAGAAACTTAAGTACTGAGCTCATTAGGCCCAATAAATCACTGGAGGGAACAGAACAGTCTTTGCTTGAAGAACCTCCAATTATCTAGATAAGAACCTGATGCCAAAAGAGGTTACTGTTGCAATGACAAAGATGTACTGAATGACTCAGGATTATTTTTCAGTTGTAACCCAAGTGTCAGCAAGAAAAAGTAAGGATAGTCAAAACTGCAGCCATTACTGGACAAAGCAGAAATTCTATGAAATCTCTTCATTTTTTTTTGAATGACTGGTTCCTCTATTCTCAGGAAATTCATGGGGTCCTGAATAATTCAAAGTCAAAGGAAATTTAAAATGATTTAGGGAGGCTGGGCACCTGTGGCTCAAGCAGCTAAGGCGCCTGCTACATACACCTGAGCTGGCGGGTTCAAATCCAGCCCCGGCCCGCCAAACAGCCATGACGGCTGCAACCAAAAAGTAGCCGGGTGTCGTGGCGGGCACCTGTAGTCCCAGCTACTTGGGAGACGGAGACAGGAGACTCGCTTGAGTCCAGGAATTGGAGGTTGCTAGGAGCTGTGCTGCCACAGCACTCTACCCAGGGCAACAGCTTGAGGCTCTGTCTCAAAAAAAAAAAAAAAAAAATGATATAGGGAATATTCAGCTAATATGGAAAATATAGTGACAAGTAATTGAATATTTTAATACTTGGTGGTAACACTTAAGATGAATTAGGAAAAAATGGATTTAACAAAACTGCCTAAGAATTAGAGCAATTTAGTTAGAAGATAAACAAACCTGATATGGTGATGTCAGATGAGAATTGAAGAGGAAGAAACCCCAAACAAACAAGAACTAAGGTGAGGATAGTGACTTTATGGGCAAGAGGCTGAAAATCCTTCTAAAAAGAGGGAAGGTGAAAGAACCTCTAATTTAGAAAGATAAAGCTTTCAATTTCTGATACCTTAAGAATGAGATCAAATATGGGTCAAATATGAGTGTAAGACAAATGAAGTGGAGATGTCCACTGGGAAGTCACCAATATAAAAGAAATAGCTTGTATTTGCATATTTGCATAATGAACAATCCCTTTGAGAGAAATATGATAGCAAAAAAGAACAGTTGGTACTAGACAAAACTTTAGGGAAACCTCAACAAAGTGAGAAGGAAGAGAAGCTAGTAGATGGTAAAGAAGTACTTAAAGGATAAGATCTGATTCAAGTTATATAATTCAAGTGACATGGACTAGCACTTCAGGTTAATCAAAACTATTAAAGTGTATATTGGAAGGTAAGCAGTGGAGACAAAGTCAGAAATTCAGATTGAAGCATAAATTCTATGGGATTTGACTGCAGGTGTTAAGGAGAAAATGGAGATGATGATGTGTTATAGATCACAAGTCTAGAGCATTTCTCAGTGAAAGGATGGAAATGAAAATTAATTCAAGGCAGAAATGTCATGCCAAGAATTTGGAAAGAGGACAGATCTAAGAATGTCTGAATACGTAGGTGAGAATTTGGTCCCCTAGGGTGTTGGAGTATGAGTGAAGGAAAGGAGAATAACTGAGGAAATCCCATTCCTGCTTAACTTATCCAAAGCAGTCCTTTTAAAAAAATCCTTCCTTTTCCTGGAAAGGGAGGATTTTTTAAAAAGCGATGAAAAGAACAGCTAAGAGAGGTCATCACTTTCTGAAAACTGAGCATTGGCGCACATGGATAAGGACAGATTGCCAGATGGAGGGGTTAGTTAGGGATCTGAGGGACTGGTACCAAAGGCTTGGAGCTTTTTCCTACCACAACCTGACTAGTGTGATATACTGTATTATTGTTCCCAGTGGAAGGAGTACACACCCTCCCCCCGACCCTCCCAAATACCTGGCCATCAGAATTGCAGCACCCCTCCCAGTGGAAGGATTATACATTCCTACCCTGTTACACTCAGGAGTGGCCAGGTAGCCCAGTCTAAACAATAAAACATGAGTCAAATGGGATATCCACATTTCTAAGAAGTGATTTTAAGAATTATGTAGTTCTACTCATCCTTTTTTCCCCTCTGCCATAAGACCAGAACTTGACAAATGGAGAATGCTCTGTCAGAGTAGGTCATCAAATAAAGATAATGTGGGATATCTGGGCTGCAGCTAGAGCAAGAAATAAAACTTTCTTGTTGTAAGTCCCTAAGATTTGGGGGTCATTCAGAGTAAAACTTAGTCTAAGCTGACCAATGCAAATTCTATAACCAAATTCCCTTAATTAACACTGGCTCACTACTATAGTGAACCTCATATGAGAACCTCACTTGTGGACAAATTCCTAGAAGGAAGAAATGTTAGACTCTCTAAGGTTAGAGAATCTTTGTAATTTGAACTCTTTTTTCTCCAGGAGAGTCTGTTATTTTTTCTTCTGATATTTCCTAGTTAAGAAAGAGGGGTCTAGCATCTTTAAGAAGAATTTAAGAATAAATTATTCTTTGAAGAATTCCAAAGTTACTACCAAGAAACCAGAAACTTACTTCCATTGATTCCTATTTTCTGGGGTCTTGCTATTTTATTTGAATGACCTTGATTGGGCCTTTTCCCCTTCCCCAACCATGGCTCTTCTCCTTTTTCCAACTTGGAGATCATGTCTGGTTTTGGAGCTTGAAACCCTGCTCATGAAAAATGGTGAAAATTAAATGTCAGAACAACCATCAAGATATCAAACCCTGGAATTTGTACTTCAGGGCCTTTAAAGACTAAAGAATACATGGCTTCTGAAGGCTCACAAAGTATCTGCCCAAGTACTTCAACCAAGTCAACCTTCCATCTTGGAGGCAGGGTACAAATCTTGCCTAATACCCAAAAGGGACTAAAACTCTTTGACCCATAAACATCAAGGCCAAACTTATCAAAGACTTTAGAAAGTATCGCAATGGACTCATTTTGAATTATGAAGGAAATTATCCTTACCCATTGAGGCTAGGTTGCTGTAGTTCTCTAGCATTACATCCTTGTACAGGTTCTTCTGAGTAGGATCCAATTGCTCCCATTCCTTCTGAGTAAAGGCCATAGTCACATCTTTGAATGTTACTGATCCCTGTAATAGCACATTCTTGTTTAGTCCAATGTTATCCACGTTCCGTGAGTGATTTGAGCAAGATAATATTTGTTCTTACCTTGACCACTCACTGTCGATCATGATGTTTTACAGCATACCTACTCTCTACTCTATTTTGCATTCTTTTGAAAAACAAAAATCATATTCAGAAATATCCCCATTGTTAATTTTTTTATTCAAGAAGATAAAATAAAAATATCAGAAAGATGATTAACCAAACCCCCCCCCAACATAATCAGTCTTTATCTTTTCTTCCATAACAATGCATATTATAAGGCTGTGGAGTAGTATTTACAGCTCACAGAGTTCTGGGGTGTAAGAATTGAGACTCTTGGTTTTTATAACCAGTCAAACAATCATTAATGTCTAGCAACAAACGTAACTTTTTTTTTTTTTTTTTTTGAGACAGAGCCTCAAGCTGTCACCCTGGATA
>CAUYRH010011425.1:0-11089 GCA_963574655.1 Perodicticus potto | reverse complement strand
CCTGAATTTTGACACTACATTTCTTCCCATACCCCAAACCCCGGAAAGCAACAAGTCTCAGGGGACTGTTCCCTAGGGAGCCAGAGCTTCGGTTTGGCTCCAGCCTCAACCACTCTAGCCAATGTCACCCTCTCAGGGCTCCGTCCCAGGGCCCTGGCCCCACTCCCCTGGCCTGAGCATGTGGGAGGCTCAGCATCCTGATGAGCTGCACAAGGGTCTTGTGATGCCACTCAGTCGGCTAAGGTGTCAGCTCAGTGGAGTGCTCCATGGTGGCGGAGTCAGGGCAGAGGGAACACGGCAGGTGGGTGAGTACCATGCTGACGCCTGTGGAAGTGAAGCCGTGTCTCGTGGTGCTGGGCTCCAGGTGTCCCCGGTGAGGAGAGACTGACAGGGTACAGGACAGGAAGGGAGTCCTGAATGTCCCCTAGGGCTGCCATCTTCCCTGAGACCTGCTGAAGGTGTGCACACCTGGGACCTGGGAAAAATGAAAACCACGGCAGATGAGGGCAAAGTATGCCAGCCTCTGAGGTGAGACAGAGGCTTCTTCATTCAGTGGGCAGTAAGGATGAAAGGTGAATCCACGGGGACATGTGGGGCCTGGAGTACTAGGTGATCTGGGGCCTGGCATATGTACTCAATAAGAAGCTCTTAAGAAATGGCAACACCCAGACCTGCAGGGCTTGAACCAAAGCTCTCATCCCAGCAAAGGATCTGGAATGTCTTTCCAACCTAGGGCTTTCTAACCCACAGAGAAAAGCATATTGATTCAGAAAGACCTCAGCTGGGGACCACTGGCCCCATAGGAGGGTGAAAAACTGGCCATGTCCACTGTGGTATTAATATTTTTTTTGAGACAGAGCCTCAAGCTGTCACCCTGGATAGAGTGCTATGGTATCACAGCTCACAGCAACCTCCAATTCCTGGGCTCAAGCGAGTTTCCTGCCTCCGCCTCCCAAGTAGCTGGGACTACAGGCGCTGGCTACAACACCTGGCCATTTTTTGGTTGCATCCATCATTGTTGTTTGGCGGGCCCGGGCTGGATTTGAACCCGCCAGCTCAGGTGTATGTGGCTGGCGCCTTAGCTACTTGAGCCACAGGCGCTGAGCCAGTATTAATGCTTTTGCAGTTTTTTTTTTTTTTGGTGGGGGCTGGGTTTGAACCAGCTACCTCTGGCACATGGGGCCAGCGGCCTACTCCTTTGAGCCACAGGTGCCGCCAGGTATTAATGTTTTTGATGAAATCTTAGCAAAGGTTTTCCTGAATAGCAAAGGGGAGATGTTGCCAGACAGAATTTTCTTTCTCAAACCCTGTGGGGCCCTCAGAGGCCACAGGCTGTAATGCCCTAAGTCCTGCACTGCCCACGATGCTCTCACACTCATCTGTGGGACAAAAATACTTTTTCTTAACTTGGTTTGCAAGAATGGCTTGAGTCCAATGTGAGAAATGATTTTTTTCTTTCATACTGAGATAAAGTAGGAACTCCTTATTTGGGGTAGGCAGCGAAAAAGTGGATGGGGAAGAAAGAACAAAAGTTAACACACCTCCTGCAAGAGTCACGGACGAATCTTGCTTCCGGCGAGTGGCAGCGGTGGCCAATAGGGCCACCATAAGGTGCTCAGCCTTCTGGGTCTGTCCCTATGGCCTAATGACGGGAAGCGGCTGGGCAGCCAGGTAAGCGAGTCCAGGGTAGGGCTGCAGCATGACGCTGGGTGCTCAACCGCGAGTCACAGTGAGTTAAGTTACTCAGTGCTGGCCCCAGGACTGAGCGGAGGTGGCCGTCACAGGCTGCAAGTCATTTTACCCACATGGAGGTGAGCACAAACCCTGCGTTCCACACCCACGCCGCCTCAACAGGCTGAAGAGGCGGCGGGCACACCTGCCACCGGCTCTGGGGCAACTTGCGCCCCTCACTCCCAGTCCCGTGGGAAAGGGCCGGGCCTCGGGATGTTTAGCCGAAGAGCGCAGCTGGCCGGGCTGAGGTCCGGCGGGTCCACACACCCAACCGCGGGCCCTCGGACAGGGACTTCGAACTTGTCTCTCACTTGCAAAGTGGGGACGACCACAGTCCCCACCACCATGGGAGAGAAGAAGGCGCCCTGGAAGCGGCCACCCGCGATTCGCGGAGGACCGGTGCGCCGCGCGGAGCCCACCCCAGCCCCAGGCCCAGCCCGATGCCAAGGTCACGGCGAGGGGAGGCGGCAGGGAGGAGCGGCGCGTCCGGCCCGACTGGGCCGCACCGCGCGGGCCAGGCGAGTCCCGAGCGCCTCGGAAAGCCGCCCGCGGCCCGCGCCCACTCACCTGCGAGCGGGAGGAGGCCACCGCACGCCGGCCGGAAGCGCGTCCACCCCGCCCTGGCCCCGCCGCGCGCACTTCCGGGACGCTCTGGGCGCCGGGAGGCCAGCGCGCCTCAGTGGCCTCCGCGTCCCCTCCGGCTGGGGAGGAGCGATGGGCGGCCGAGCTGACCGCCCAGGGTGGCACGCCGCTGCTCTGTTCGCAGTGGCCGGAGCTGCGGGGCCACACGCTCATCACCGAGTGCGTGAGAAAGGTGCCCTGGAAGCGGCACCCGGGCCGGGGGCGGAGTCGTCTCCGCTCTGCCTCCCTCTTGGGGCCTGGGGGTTCCCGGTGCCGGAGCGGGGGTCCGCGTCCGCAGGTTGCAGACCTGGCAAGCCTACCCCGCGGTCCGTGGCTTCCTGAGCGCGATGTGCGAGTGTCTACACGCAGTCCAGTCCCCCTTTCAGACACACGCGGGGCAGAGCAGGGGCTGGAGCTGCCACAGAGGTGGCCAGATGCTTTTGACCCGTTGGTTTCTCATCTGTAATCGGAGTAAGGTTCAGGTTGACAGTTCCGCCCACGTCGCGCTCGACATGACCTTACTTTCCTCTGGATGGCTTCCTGTAGATGCCACCAGGCGCTAGGGGACTTACTAGAAAAGACGGGTGTCTCGAATGCCCCAAACTGCCCTGCCATCCACGCGTATTCTCTAGGGCCTCAGGAGTAGTTGTTAAAAGTTTGCCCAAAACCTTTTCATGGAATTCTCTTTGTTCCTGAATTTCCTGATGTTCATCCAGTATCTCAGCCCCTGTTTTTATAACCTGGAAAGAGCAAATTGTGTCACTCCTTGTTGGGATAAAATAGGGCCAAAGGAGGGTTCTTGGAGCCTGTCCAGTGGGAGGACTTGCCTCCTGGTGAGAAGACAACCAGGAGCAGGAGCCAAGGTTCTCCCAAGCTGGAGGCATGCTGAGGGAGGGCATCCTGGAGTCAGGACCTTACCTTTGGTGGTGAGAAGAGACAGCCCATGTCAGTGTGGGGTGCTGAGGGGTGAGAAGCTGAGCTGTCTGGGCTTTGTGGCAAGAATGGGCCCCAGGCCAAAGGAGTGTGGGGGAGGTGCCGCCCATGGTGGGTGACACTGGCCCAAGGGGGTGACTAGGACAAGAGCTGGGGCAGAGGGCAAAGCAAACCTGGAGTGGGAGAAGGCACCAGGCCTTGGGAGAGATCTGCCCCTTCATGAAGTCCAGGGCCACCCAGGGTCAGTCAGGCCCTGGGGAAAAACACATCCTGGGTCCCCAGGAAGATGGACAATGCAAAGCCTACACATAGGGTTTCTGTAGATGCAACAGAAGGGCTGTAGTCTATGGCCTGGGACTGGGAGGCTTACCCTGTGAGCCCCTTCATAGCCCTGCTGAAATCACTAGGCATCCCAGACTCTTGTCAGCCCTTCAGATGAGGTCTTGTCCCCAAGGACCTGTGTCTTTAGGAGGCCCATGCACGCGTCACAAAGCCTGCACTGGCTCCAGCTGGGCAGCATGTGGATTTGGAATTAGCAAATTCTGTTTGCTTGGAGGAAGACTAAGTTGGGGCATTGTAGCTTTGGTGTGTGTCTGCTGATTGATGACACTATACTCCAGGAGGGAGCCAGTTCCAGTCCCTGATCTCTTAAGGCTGCAGGGCCTGTGTCCATTTCTTCGGGATGGCCCTCTGGACTAAGTGTGGGGACCTCTGGAGCTGCCCTGAGTAGTGGATGAAATGGAGCTCAGACTTTTTCAGCAGGATAGGAACTTTAGGCAGAACCTGGGGGCAACCAAGGCCCTGAGGGCCAGGTAAGGGCTCCTGAACACACACCTCATCCTGGTCTCTCAGGAAAGAGACGGTACAACTGCCAAGCGAAGATGACACATTTGCCCTTCACCAGGTTCCCATTTCAGCCTGGTCCTCACCCTACCAGGCCGGGTGACCACATGTCACTTTGCTGGTTTAGTCTCTGTGGAGGTAGGTATTTACCAGGACAGGGATTGCTGGGAGGGTCCTGATCACGCCTGCAATGCTCTCCAGCCTCCAGCACCTGCCAGGCTCTTCCACTGTTTTTCAGCTTCCCAAACCTCGGACATCGTGTACACTGTGTCCTTCAAATCATCTCGTCAGTCCTTTATTTCATTTTCATGGGTCTAAATTGGCATTTGGGGCTGGGCCATCCCTTTGTGGGGGCTGGCTTGCACACTGGGGGGTGTCAGCAGTATCCCTGCCTCCATCCACTGGATTCCAGCAGCACCCCCTCCCAGCTTTGACACCAAAATTGTGCCCAGGCATTGCCAAGTACACTGGAGGGCAGAACAGCCCCCTGTTGAGAATGGTTGCCCTACATGAAGCTTGAGCCAGCTGGCAGACAGCACTGGAGGAAACTGAGTACTCAGAAGTCAGAGGGCCAGCGAAGGTCAGGTTACAGGGTCTAAGGAGGCCTCTTGGCCCCTCACAGGCACTAAGCCACCCAGTAAATCTGTGTCCCAGATATCTGGGGCCAGAGAGGCGGTGAGGCCATTTTGTCACTGAAAATGGGCCATTCCCATCATGTTAGTGAACTATTGTTCTGATTTATGTGTCAGGCTCTTTTATGAGTTTGGTTCAAGGGAAACAGTCTTGAAAAGGGTCATTGGAGGCAGCAGCAACCAGCCAGGGTTGGACCCAGGAAATGGCACCAATGTCATATCCTGGGAGGAAGCTAGTGGCCTCCTTGTGGGGGAATCTAGACTGCACCCCCAAATTGTGGGGAGACCAATGAACAGTAAGCAAGTCAGAAATAGATGTTGTGAGAAAGTATCAGCAAGCAGAAGGAAGGGTTCCGTGGCAAACCTAGGGAGCCACAGGACTCCAGAATGAAAGTAAGTCATGGAAACAGTAGTTGAAAACATATTTATCCCAAATGTAGAGGACACTTAACTGAGGACTAAAGACAGAATATAAAAGCAAAAGTCCAACAATTTTGGCTAGTAGGAAAGTTAAATTTTTGCACAATAGAAAATATTTAACAGTAGGAACACTGATTAGGGACAGTATCTGTCACCAACACAAGAGGTCAAGACCACGGCTGTCACAGGAGCATCCACGGATGTGAGCTGCAGGATTTGACATGCATGCCATGTGGGGATGTAAGGAGTACTTGGACATGCCAGTGTTCAACTTAACCAGGAAACAGACACATGGAAGACAAAGAGGTGTGAACAACAGACCACCAGCTGCATCGCAGTGGCCAAAGCTGCAGGGACGGGCCTTGTGCAGTGCTTCCTAAACTGTACCGGGCACCAGGGCTAGGGAGGCGCAGACAGAGAGGTGGGCGCTGAGGGGCCGCAGGCTGAGAGGTTCTTCTCCAGGATCCCTTGAAGGCCCCTGGAGCGATCTTCAAGGACAACTGCAGGGCCACAGCGTCCTCCCCACTAGGCTGGGAAGTCACCACCATGGCCTGGCAGGGATCCCCGGCGGACTATGGCAAGGACACTGTGCTTGCCCTTGGTGCACTGGATTTGAGGAAATCAGGAGAAAGCAGATACTGAGCTCCGGATGCACAAGGCTCCTGAAGGCACAGGCTGCCATGCCCACAGCAATCTCCCTGTCTGAGGGACAGCATGTTCGGAGCAGGACCAGAGTCCACGCCATCTTCCTCAGGGCCTGATTTCACTTCCCTGGGCCTCAGCTGTTCTCCAGTGACCATGGAGATGCCTTTGTCCTGTCATGGCTCCCCAGGGACCCTGCTTCAACACCAACTCTGTCCTTGTTTCAGAGCAAATGTTGGACTCTCCCCAGAGCTGTGGCCTTTCTCCCTGGTGCTGAGGCCGCAAGACCTTATGGCCAGTCCTGCTTCCTCTGTAGCACGTCTTGGTGTCTCAGCTCACAATGAAAAGAAACAATCACTTCCTTTGCCCAAACTGGGGACTGATGGGAGAGGTCGCTAGGCATAAGCCCAAATGCCCACCCCCCCACGGTGGAAGAGGACAGGGAGACCCAGACAGGGAAGGCTGTGCCACCTAGAGCTGGGCATGTCCCCAGACTTCTGGTGGTAGGACAGGCACCCCTCCCAACTTCCCCCACAGTCATGCCAAGGCCTGTGGGGACAGATGCTGGCACAGACACTTAACAGCGGGTCCCATGGCAGAGATAAAACAGTAGGAGGTTCTCTGTGCTCCAAGGCCCAGCTGGAGCCGTCCTGGTCACTGCTTGTCCCGAGGAATGAGACTCAGTGGGCAAAGCCTGCTGGTCAGGGCAGTCATGGAGGGCTCGCGTGGACACTGTGCCTCTGAGAAGCTTCTAGGCTTTTGCTTTAACATTTCCCTTCAATGAGAACCCTGGTTGGGGGGTTCGCTTGGCTGAAGGGTTCTCAAGTCTCCCCTAAACATTGCTTAGGAGGTTCTGAACATCCAGCTGGCTTCCAGAACTCCCCTCCAGGAGGCCACACTGAGGTCAGATGGAGCCTGCTTCCGTCCCTGCTAGCGCAGCTCTGCAGTGGCCAGCTGACAGTGCATGGGAACCAAGTGATGGAGCTCCCCGCAGGGGCTTCCAGCTGTCAGGCCTCTCAGATAAAACTTCCCTGCACTTACCCTGCTTCACCCTCCCCCAAGGTGGCCCAGCTGGTCCTGGGCGGGAGCCTGATTCGGACTGGGCCTCCTGTCTTCTCCCCAGAGCGGCTTCCTTCTGTCCATTCTTGGTCTCTGTTCTGCCTCTGAACTCAGGAGTGAAGCTGGTCCTTCTGTGCACATCTCATCAGGAGCTGCTTGCTTCAGGGGTGATCTGCTTTAACAGCCTGGGCAGGAGGAGAGAGACCTGAGTCAATAAGGAAGTACAAGTTACTACCTAGTACCCTGTGGGTGAAAACCAGGCTGTGAAGGCAAGAAAATGGCTTTGGGCAGCTAGAAAACTGGCATCGTCAGTGACCACAGTCGGGTGGTGCCTCAGGATGGGAGTGGAGCAGGGCGCAAGCTTGGCACCCTGATGGTAACACATTCATGGGAAAGCACTTCTTATTTTTGTAAAAGAACCTAAGAAAGTTGGGAGAAAATTCAACGCACACAAGGTGAGAGTGCATGTGGGGGGCCAAAGAGGTCAGCAGTCACATCCCCAGGCACCCTCCTCCCGCCACTGTGTGCCCCTCTGCTGGAGTCTAGGGGGAGCCCTGGCTTTTGCTTTTCTCTAGCGTTTTGCAATACATGTGGTTCTGCTCGGCTCTGACTCTAATGGTGATCAGAATCGTCTCATGTGTCTCTGCACTGTCATATCTGAAGGCCACGTGGTGGTGGTGGGTCGTGGCTGTTTCCCTGCCAGGCCATCCTGTGTCCACCATGCTGCTGACAGCATCCGGCTGTCTCTCGCTTTCCAGACAGTGTGCACATGCTGTGACTACTGGCGCCCATGCAAAGTGCCCCCCGGGTCAGTGCACAGGCTCCTAGGCTGGCAGGGAGCACCTTTCCCCTGGCTAGGAAAGGCCAGACTGTGTTCCCGGTGGTCTCACCTTGTGTGGAATGACAGACTCAAGCGTTTCTGCCATGGTGTGTGTGTGGAATTGTATCTCTCTCACTGCCCCTTAATTTGTAGCCCTTGATTACTAAAGAGACTGAGCTTCTTTTCATGCACTTATGAACCACTCATGTTTTTGTCGTCTGTAAATGCCTGTGTCTTTTGCTCATTTTTTGGTCTTTTTAAAAGACCAAATTCTACAAATTCTTTATATATTCTGAACATCAGTTGCTTGTGGCTGCAGTACACAGGTAGCACACTTGCTGGGATGACAAAGAACCTACAACTTCACTGTCTCAATACAGAGGACGCTCACTTCTTGCTTCCACCTTCCAAGGGATTGAGGCTATCCCTTAGTGTGACTTGGAGTCTTGGCTCCTTCTCCTGGTGTGTGGCTCTGCCTTCTTTGAGCTCTTCTCTTTCAGTTATGGAAGGGAGGAGAGTGGTTGATTATGGGGAACCTTCTAGGAGACCAGGCTTGGAGGAGGCCTTGTCACCGCTGCTCATCCTTTGCTGGCCAGAACTCAGTCCCATGGGCCCCAGAACTGCACCAAGGTCTGGGATCTGTGGTCTTCATGTCCAGAAGTTAAACAAGATGACGGCATGACAGCAAGTGCCCACTCCTGGCTCTGGGAATGCAGCACTAGCCTCCTATTTGCCGTTGGTCTTTTCTCTCTTCTGATGAACAAAGCTGTGAATTCTTTTGTGTGTGTGTGACTTTTGTGATTAGTGTTTGGGAATATTGGTGAGAATAATAGCTTGACTGGATAATTTTTTTTTTTTTTTTTGAGACAGAGTCTATGTTGCCCTTGGTAGATTGCCGTGGCATCACAGCTCACAGCAACCTCCAACTCTTGGGCTTAAGTGATTCTCTTGCCTCAGCTTCCCAAGTAGCTAGGATGACAGGCACCCACCACAACACCCGGCTCTTTTTTGGTTGTAGTTGTCATTGTTGTTTGGCAGGTCCAGGATGGATTTGAACCCATCGGCTCTGGTGTATGTGGCTGGCGCCCTAGCTGCTGAGCCAGAAGCCATGAATTCTAATATGACCAAAAGATCTAGCTGGGCACGGTGGCTCATGCCTATAATCCTAGCTGGGAGGCTGAGGCAGGTAGATTGCTTGAGCTCAGGAGTTTGAGACCAACCTGAGCAAGTGAGAGACCCCACCTCTAAAAAAATAACTGGGTGTTGTGGCGGGCGCCTGTTGTCCCAGCTACTCGGGAAGCTGAGGCAAGAGGATCACTGAAGCCCAAGATTGCTGTGAGCTGTGATGCCATGGCACTCTACCAAGGGTGACATAATGAGACTCTGTCTCAAAAAGAAAAAAAAGATCTAATATAATCTTTTCTTTTACAATTTGTACCTTTTAATATCTTGTTTAGGAATTCCTCATCTACACTGAAACTGGACAGCTCTTTTCCCTTATTTATTTCTAAAAGTTTGTAAGTCTCTTAATCTATCTGAGACTTTTTTTCAAACAGGCTGAGGTACGGATTCCATCTAACTTCCTTTCTGTGAGGATGACCTTGGGTTTCACTGCTGGATACAGGCCATCCTGCCCTCCCCAAGGGCCAGTCACCAGCCTCAGCCTCCTGCTTCATAAAAGTCTGGTTTCCGGCAGGGCAGGTTCCTCACGCCTTCAACTGGCTTTCCTCAATGTCTTGTTAATTTAGGATCCACAACGAAACTGGCTGGGATTTTGATTACATTTGTACTGATTCTAAGCTACTTTGGGGAAGAACCAACATCTTTTTTTTTTTTTGGGCTTAAGTGATTCTCTTGCCTCAGCCTCCCAGTAGCTGGGACTATAGGCGTCCGCCATAACACCTGGCTGTTTTTTTTTTGTTTGTTTGTTTGAGACAGAGTCTCACTTCATTGCCCTTGGTAGAGTGCTGTGGCGTCACAGCTCACAGCAACCTCCAGCTCTTGGGCTAGGGCAATTCTCTTGCCTCAGCCTCCGAGTACTTGAGACTACAGACGCCGGCCACAATGCCGGCTATTTTTGTTGCAGTTGCTACTGCTGTTTTAGCTGGCAGCAGCTGGGCTTGAACCCGTCACCCTCGGTACATGGAGCCGGTGCCCTACCCACTGAGCCACAGGTGCCGCCCTTTCTTTTTTTTTTTGAGACAGAGTCTTGCTTTGTTGCCCTCGGTAGAGTGCTGTGGCATCACAGCTCATAGCAACCTCCAGCTCTTGGGCTAAGGCGACTCTCATGCCTCAGCCTCCCGAGTACCTGGGACTACAGGTGCCCGCCACAACGCCCAACTATTTTTGTTGCAGTTGCCACTGCTGTTTTAGCTGGCTGGGCCTGGGTTTGAGCCTGTCACCCTCGGTACATGGGGCCAGTGCCCTACCCACTGAGCCACAGGCGCCCTTTTTTTTTTTTTAGTTATTGCTGTCATTGTTGTTTAGCAGGTCCTGGCCAGGTTTGAACCTACCAGCCCCGGTGCATGTGGCTGGCACCCTAACCACTGAGCTACGAACCTACCAGCCCTCGTGCATGTGGCTGGAGCCGTAACCACTGAGCTATGGGCACCAAGCCAAGAACCAACAGCTCAATAATTTTAGATCCTGCTATCAACTATCAATGAAATGGTGCATCACCTTCATTTTCTTAGGTATGTAAAAAATTTGCTACATAAAGGCCTTGAATATTTTTTTTTTATTATAGATTGCTATAATAATCTTTTAAAAATTGCATTTAGGGCTCAGCACCTGTGGCTCAACGGGCTAAGGCGCCAGCCACGTACACCTGAGCTGGCAGGTTCGAATCCAGCCCGGGCCTGGCAAACAACAATGACAGCTGCAACCAAAAAATGGCCGGGCGTTGTGGCAGGCGCCTGTGGTTCCAGCTACTTGGGAGGCAGAGGCAAGAGACTCGCTTGAGCCCAGGAATTGGAGGTTGCTGTGAGCTGTGATGCCACAGCACTCTATCCAGGGTGACAACTTGAGGCTCTGTCTCAAAAAAAATAATAAATAAATAAAATAAAAATAGCATTTAGGCGGCGCCTGTGGCTCAAAGTAGGGCACCGGCCCCATATGCTGGAGGTGGCGGGTTCAAACCCAGCCCCAGCCAAAAAAAAAAAAAAAAAAATTGCATTTAAAGGGTGGTGCCTGTGGTTCAGTGGGTAGGGCGCTAAACCCATATACCGAGGGTGGCGAGTTCAAACCCGGCTCCAGCCAAACCGCAGCAAAAAAATAACAGCGTTGTGGCAGGTGCCTGTAGTCCCAGCTACTTTGGAGGCTAAGGCAAGAGAATTGCCTAAGCCCAGGAGTTGGAGGTTGCTGTGAGCTGTGTGATACCACAGCACTC
>CAUYRH010011424.1:0-83721 GCA_963574655.1 Perodicticus potto | reverse complement strand
AATTAGCTGCCTACTATAATATATTTGATGCTATATTAACTGTTTACCCTCTTTCTACATTTTAAAATCATTTATTGATTTCTATTTCCTTCTTTACTAATTTTATTCTTCAACCTGTCTTTATTATCTTGTCATTTAGTATATCTCATTTTTCCCTATTGTCCTATGATTATACCAACCGTTCCTTAAGAAATTAGCATCATGATAATTTTACTTGATTTCTTAATATATTTTGTCTATCAAGTGTCCATTGTCCTAGCACCCAAATTTTACATCCTCTGAATCTGTGCAAAAATATAAACTTAATAGTTACACTTGGATCTAGGGATAAGATAAACTTTTCTATTGTTGGGGCTCAGGAAACATTACTCCAAAATATGTTGCTTTGGATTTCAGATTGCAAGAACCTGGAAGCAGCAAATACAGATGGGAGCTTTCATTGTGTCCCCTTATCTACTTAAAGTCTGTATCCTTCAGAAGATATTTGTTGTGAATTCCTTCCCAAATATCACCTCAAAGGGGATAATTGATGGATATGGCAGGGAAGCCTACTAGAGTTAACACCACACCAGAGCCTAGACTAGGGTTGACACCACACCACAGCCTAGACCAGGGTTGACACCACACCACAGCCTAGACCAGGGTTGACACCACACCACAGCCTACGCCAGGGTTGACACCACACCACAGCCTAGACCAGAGTTGACACCACACCACAGCCTAGACCAGGGTTGACACCGCACCAGAGCCTAAACTGGGGTTGACACCAAACCAGAGCCTAGACTAGGGTTGACAGCACACCAGAGCCTAGACTGGAGTTGACACCACACCAGAGCCTAGACCAGGGTTGACACCACACCACAGCCTACGCCGGGGTTGACACCACACCATAGCCTAGACCAGGGTTGACACCACACCACACCCTAGACCAGAGTTGACATCACACCAGAGCCTAGACTAGGGTTGACACCACACCACAGCCTAGACTAGAGTTGACACCATACCACAGCCTAGACTTGACTTGACACCACACCAGAGCCTAGACTAGAGATGACATCACACCAGAGCCTAGACTAGAGTTGACACCACACCACAGCCTAAACTAGAGTTGACACCACACCAGAGCTTAGACTAGGGTTGACACCACACCACAGCCTAGGCAAATTTTCTCCGGGGCTATTGTCTGTACACTGGGCCAATTCATCTACCCTAAAAGTAATTTATTCTTCTTTTAAAATTGCCTAGATGCCCCATTTCCTCTCCCCTATGAAAAGGGTATTTAAGCTTCAACCACCTGGCTCTGTTTTGGGTCTCATACTTTATTTAACTCCCTTGTGGTTACACATTTATAAATTTGTATGCCTTTGCTACTGTTAATCTGCCAATTGTCAGGTTATTTCAGTGGACTCAATTATCAAACTTTCCGTGGGGAAGTTTGAACTTCTTTGGAATTATATTCAGGATGTGGAATGAATATTTCTTTGAAAGCTGTGTAATTCACATATAAATAGTGAGAGATGTAAGTAACTTCCTTGGTTAAAATATGATATACATTTAAGTCTGTAGAAAGTGCTTTAATACATATGAATAGTATTTTTTTTTTCTTTCACACATCTAGGGATTTTTCTCCATAAACACTTATTTTTTTATCATGCGTTTTTTTATCTTCATTTATATTTCATTCAGCAGGTGGGAGAATTCTTCAGGTTTCAAAGAGGGAATTATAAAACAGGAACCTTACTGGGAAAGAATGCAGTGTTACAGGGTAGATCAAGAGCCAACCAACTGTGAAAAATAAATAAATGGGAAGAGGACATTTTACAAAGCAATGAGTTCTTGGACAGTTCTATTTTAAACACACATATTTTATGAGTTACTGGCTTTCAATCTAATTTTACCTAAAATTAGTTGGCATGCTTATAAAGATACAAATAAGAAAATATTCATTGAATCTGACCTTTTCACACAATGAAGTGAGCAGATCCTCTGAAGAAAATGTGATCATATCTGTTTCATTACAAATATTTGTACTTATGGGTATTGGATAAAAGGAGGGGAAAAGCCAACAATACATTTTTTAAGTAGTTAGATTTAAAACATAGGGAAGTATTCAAATGACTTCAACTTTCTCACGGTTCTTTGAAGTAGAAAATAAAGGATTTCTACAAAAAGCCGAGAAGTCATAAAATGCAGGTGAAAAACTAAGCTGTAAAGTAAATATGTTTTTAGCTCAATAGTGATGATAACTCTCCCGGCTGTTACTTACATCTAAGATAGTGACTGTAGCATCAAACGAATATCACTTTCTGTAGATTCGTATTTGATATGACCGATCTACCTTAGATTTGGTGTAAGGAAAAACAGATACAGTAAGTCAATTTTACATCTTACAGCATAAATCTGTACTGTGAATCTAGTTGACTATTAAGTTAATAAATAACAACCAATGTTTATTAGAGGACTCATACTGCAGGCTGAGAAAGAATTCTAAACTCATAGATTAAGAGAGGTTTTGAAGAAAAGTTTTAGTTTACTTTTCCAGACAGGAAAGGGCACAGCATGAACGGAAGAGGGAATGCCACTCTTGAGGATGAGCAGCCTGGGCTCTTATTGGGTTATAGAGAGCAGAGAAGCTATAATTATGAAGCAACAACGGCGGGCTGTTGAGAGCACAGGGTGTTCCAGAGCATTTGTTGATGCAAAATCATAATGGAAGGCGGTTGTTCACTACAGCAGTAGTTTTCTGTTGGGCTGGTTTATCTGACTTTTCAGGGGTCTGGAAAATGCTGAAGTGCTGCATGACTTTTTCTGTTCAGTATTCTTCCAGTTCTGCAAAACACACTCTTAAAAAAACAAGTTCTGCCACAGGTGGCCAAGCAAGAAGCAAGAAATGGGGGTAGGAAACCATTGTGTGTAGCGATGTTTTTATGTTAGATGATTTACTAGCAATGACATCCTTTTAATATTACTTAAGTTCATGTATTTCAACTCAGTTTAAGTTCAAAGATGCTTTGATTCTCCAGAGAGCTACATTGATTTATTTATATAATAATCAGAATACTGTTAAAGACTAGTACAGCTGGATTTATGAAATGATTGTTAAGAACACTATTATGCTGAAATTCCAAGAAAAGTCTATACATAGAATGAGACAGTTCTGCAAAATAATACTTTTCCCTATGAATTAGATAACTGTGCAATTTTCTTCTTTTGTCTATTTTCAGAAATACAAAATTATTATAATCAAGTTTCTACCATGATTTTCTGTGGTGTACAATTTTAAAAAAGTATACATTCCTTTCTGCTATTTCTTGATGTTCAACTATGTGGTTAAAAAAACAAATCAACTTAGAGTGGAAAATGGTTCATATGCATCTCAATAAAAACAATTTCCTCTCTATATAACAGCTTACATACTCTCCTAAACATGAGATAAAGTTGTGTGAGGCAAGGTAGCATTTGAAATAAAGTGTCTATAACATGAATTATGGGTTGAATATGTAAAACTTTATAATAACTACTTAGCAGCCATTATTAAGTAGAATTGCTAATTTATATTAGACAATGTATTATGTTCTGTTTATTAACCATGTGCAGTGCCAATTTTTCTTTCATTATCAATTTAATTTTCTGTGGAAATAACAAATTTTAAGCAACATATTTTCCTTCCTATATTAACAATGGAGAAAACACTATGAGAAAAAAACTCTTCAGATATTTTGAAAATAGGAGATACAAATTCAAATACTTCACTTGTTTTGATAATTGCCCATGACTAAAAATTCACACATAAATACATTCATGCTTAATTATCTTTAGAAAGTAAAATTAGCTATCATAGAAGATTGATCTCTATGTATAGGTGATTTTACTTTTCTATTAATGCACCCAATTGGCTGCTAACACATTTTGATAATGTGCTTTAATTTCTAGACCTTTAATAAACATTTTTGTTATATAATTTAATCACTCATATATAATTCAGATTGAAGTAAAGGCACAAAACTATAGTGAACAAACAAGAATAACTGCTTTGATTCAACTGCTTTGAAATGGTTTAGAGACATAGGTGTCTCATAGTCCTCAAAAACCGAGAAAATGTGAGTAAAGCAAGAAGTGGCTAGATCTCAGTTGGGGGCATTTAGAGGTAAAACACAACAATTTAAGGACAGCAAAGAAATGGAGGCTGTGGATGTTGACAGACTATGAGAAAGTATACCTATCTTGTGATTATCCTTTGGTTATTGTCATTATGCATCCTGTTAGTTATTTCTAAATCATTAAGCTAAAATGGCATTATAATTCTACTGCAAATATTTCTTTAAAAATCTCAGTTCTATTGTTAAAACTATAATACAAAGTTTTTTTAAAAATAATTTTATTAAATCATAATTGTGTACATTGGTGCAATCATAGGGCAGAATGTGCTTCATATACAAAGTTTTAATTTTGTCACTATAAAACACATTGAGGAAAAGTGTATTTAAATAAAAAAGGTATTATTTCACTGGAGAATAGTGTAATGAACGTATTTTTTCCTTCTTATCAATATCTAATAATAGGTTAATTTTAAACAGGTGCACATTTTTTAAAAATGAGGAATGTTGACTAGGGAAAGATTTTATGACTTCACTGGCCATCACAACAACAATGAAAATTACGAATAGATCTTAGTTAAGCCGAAAAGCTTCTGCACAGCTAAGGACACAAGTAAAGCAAAAAGGCAGCATTCTGAATGGCAAAAGGTATTTGCAGGAAACGAATCTGTCAAAGAGTTGATAACTAGAATCTATGGAACTCAAATTAATCAACAGAAAATGTAAACAATCTCATCTACCACTGGGCAAGAGATATGAACAGAACCTTCTCTGATGCAGACAAACGAATAACTAAAGATTTCTGATTGTCAAAGAAATGCAAATCAAAACCACCCTGAGATACTACCTATCCCAAACAAGAATAGAGTACATTACAAAGTTTCAAAGCTTCAGATGCTGGCATGGATGTGGAGAGAAGGGAACACTTTTACACTGCTGGTGGGACTGCAGACTAATACATTTTTGGAAGGAAATATGGTGAACTCTCACAGAACTCAAATTAGACCTTCCATTTGATCCTGCAATCCCATTACTAGGGATTTACCAAGAAGAAAAAAATCCTTTCATCATAAGGACATTTTCACTAGATTGTTTATCATAGCGCAATTTACATCACCAAAATGTGGAAGCAACCTAAATGCCCACTAACCTGGGAATGGATTAACAAGCTGTGGTATATGTATACCATGGAATACTATTGAGCCATTAAAAAAGATGGAGACTTTACATCTTTTGTATTAACCTGGATCAAGTTGGAGGAATACATTTTTCTTAGTAAAGCATCACAAGAATGGAGAAGCAAGAATCCAATGCATTCAATTCTAATATGAAGGCAGTAGACGATCTAATACAATGTGGGGGTAGGGGAAGGAGGGTGTGAGGACAAGGAAGGATGGATGGGGATGCGGGTTATGGTGTATGGACATATCTTGGGGGTGGGCCGCAATTGCAAAAGGGACTTTACCTAACAAATGCAATCAGGTTAACCTAATTCTTTGTACCCTCGATGAATCCCAAACCCTAAAAATAAAAAAATAAATAAAAAATAAAAGTAAATAAAAGATTAAAAAAGATGAAAGTTATTTATGTTTTGCTCATGGATACTCAGTATGACCTCTGTAAGTTGATCACCCCAGGGACTGTAACAAACTGGTCAACATAGAGAGGTGTTCAGCATAAGGAATTAGGCCCCAGTGTACTAACACACACATGTGGTACATGTCTGTCTATGCAAATTAGGTCAACTTAAGGAGTTGATCAATCTTGGAGGTTCTACTGTATTACAAACATACAATAGGGTTTATTTTAAAGTACTTACTAGTTTACCAAGCTTTGAAAGGTGAAACATTAAAATGAATTTGGTATTGTCTAGTTAGTTGTTTGTCCTTGTCCTGGAAAATATGGAGACACATACGATTGGAGACCACCTTACTACCAGCACTGTTTTTGTAACTGTTGTATCCACTATGATAGAACATTCATGGGCCTTAGCCTATCAAAGTCCTATCAAAAAGTCGCCTATAAATCTGTGATAAATTTTGTTGCTTCTCAATTATCTCATTGACTTCAGGTGTTCTTTCAACTCCTTATTTATTGATCTTTTGTCTTTGCATACATCTTTCAGCTGTTATACAAGTTGATGTAGATGTGCTCACTGTGACTGGCAATCCAAAGGAGAAGAAATCCAGCAACTAATGCAAGTTTTCTAACTTCTTGGAACAAAAAATTTTAGCCAGTTACTCTGTCAATTACCATAGGCATAGCTACTGTTTTCTATGACTGAATCTTTGGCCAGACACTATTCCACCTGTGATGTCTTCTTGTATACTCAATAGGATGAGAGTCATTGCTACTTTTATTTTTCTTGTGTAAAGTTCTGAGTTCCTGTGATGCCATGGCATCCTATTGTCTCAAGTGTCCCTGTTACTGATCATTTTTTCTTTCATTTTTCTTATTTGTCACTAACACAGCAATAGTCAGAAGTGATCATAGGTACAGTTATGGATGAAAATAGGATTCAGTAGGGACAGGTAGATTTGTCTTTCCACACTTCCACCTACAGACTTCTAAAATAAACATATTATAACAAAGGAAGACTGGACTTTGAATAGAATAGGATCTCAGATACTTCATGGATGAGTACAGTCCCCAGTACTTGTTTGCGAGGGGTCAGCAAACAAGTGGTTTCTCACAAAGATGCCCTAAATGCAATAGCACAAATTGTCCCTGACATATAATGGTTCATGTTACGATTTTTCAGCATTCCAAAGGTGAGTAAACAATATGCATTCTGTGAAAAACAGACATCTACAATAATTTTTTTCACTTTTTGAACAGTATGTAATAAATAAAATGAGATTCAACATTTTATTGTAAAATAGGCTTTGTGTTTGCTAGATGATTTTGAGGAATTGTGATCTGAGCACATTTGAGGTAGACTGGGCTAAGCTATGGTGCTTAGCAGGCCAGGTGAATCAAGAGCATTTGATGGTTTATTGAGACTTAACCCCATCTTAAGATGAGGAGCTTCTACACAGACACCACCGAAGGACAAATGGTTCTGCACACCAATAAGCCCAAAATAATGAGACATAAGAGAAACATAGATATTATAAAAGGGGGGGTACATTGAAATAGAGAAAAAGAAGACTAAATAGACCCAGCAAAATCTATATAAAACTTAAAGGTTTTAAAGAGAAAAAGTACATACTAGAAAAATAAAGCAACAACAAGTAAATAAAATAAAATGTATATAATGTATATGAACATATACAAATTCAGTTTTATTTTGTATAAAAAAAATAAAATAGGGCAGCACTTGTGGCTCAAGGAGTAGAGAACCAGCTCCATATACTGGAGGAGGTGGGTTCAAGCCCAGCCCCGGCCAAAAATTGCAACAACAACAAAAAATAAATAAATAAAAATAAAATATTGCATACCGAAAAAAAAAAAAAAAGAGTCCTACAGGATAGAGATGAAAATATGGACAGAAGTTTCAGGCAAAGCACACAGTAAAAAGGAAAGTGTTACAACCATGATCATATGAAATAGAACTAAAACTTCAAAGTATTGAATGATATAAAAGATATACTTAAGCACCTAAAGGCCATAATTCACAACTGACTTAAATTTTTAAATGTATGAATCATAAATCATATAACAAAGTCGAAATATTTATAAAATGAGAAGAAACCAAAGAATGATGGAAAAAATTATAATACCACCCTCAATCTAAGATAGGCAAAGTTTTGAAAAATGAATATAAATTGTATAAATAATATACTCAACACAGATCTAATGTATATATCATTTACCCAGATATATAGGACACACTTTTAAGTAATCTTTTAAATATATATTATGAACATTATGATTATATTACTCTTCATTAAGTACATATAATTCAATAAATTAGAAATAATACCAATATCATTATTTTATCATTATATAACATTATATATCAAATCTAAAAACAGATTCTATTTTACAGAACATTTAAAAGCATATCAGTAAATTGTCTTTAACCAAGGGCAAATAGACAATAGAAAAATAAATAACATGTAAAAATGAAATGTATTTCTTACAACTGTGATGTGCTATTAAAGAAATTTCCAGAGGAAATGTCATTTACTCAAATTCTTATACTACTACTAATAAAGAACTAAAAATAAATTAATTAATTGTTCAACTCTGAAAGCTAGAAAAAATTGCAAAATCAGCTTATAGAAAATAAAAGGAAAATTATAATAAATACATAAATGATAAAGTAAAGATTAAAATTATATTTGGGTTTATGTAAAGGCAGGCACAGAAATTTGAAAAATTCTTACCTTCATTCATGCCAACTATGGTAGCGTATTTGATATATGCTCCTCACTTATTCCTACCGTTGTTCCATCATCTTATTTTCTGAATGAAATAGTGGGCAAAGACATTTTTGTCTGTGATCAACTATCTGAAAATAAACACATCAATAATAAAGTCACAAAACCAAATTCCTGAAGAAATCCACAGTTGTCATGTCATTCTGCTTTTTTCCCCTCAGTTATATGCTGTAAAGCATTGCCCACATCTAGTGTTTCCAGATTCTTGCGTGTCTTTTGGTCATTAATTCTTGTGCTCTCTTTTACTTAAACTCTTCTCATTAATATGCCAATGACTTTCACACTTTTAAAATCAGTTGAAATACTGCAGTGACCATCTGCACTAAATCTGTCCTATGTTTGATTCTGTGTATGTTTATTTCATTTCAATATTTCTAATAGATTTATAACAATCCACTGTTAATTATTTTTTTTCTACCCTGGATCACTGCTTACTTTTGGAGCCTCCAAAATCTTCTTCTCGTTCTCCCCCTCCTCCCCTTCTTCTTCTCCCCTTCCCCTCCCCCTTTCCCTTCCTCTTTCTTCTTCCTCTTCTTCCTCCTCCTCCCCCTCCCCCTCCCCCTCCTCTTCTTCTTCTTCTTCTTCTTCTTCTTCCTCTTCCTCTTCTTCTTCTCTCTCTCTCTCCCTCTGTCTCCTTAATTATCCACTACTCCTAGACTTCCCTACCTTGGGTAACTTCATTTAATCTCATGACTATCACATTTCTAAAGGAGAATGTTCTGCTATGTAAATATGTTTAATTGCCTCAAAATAAAAATGTGAAAACTGAATTCATCACATATAACTCTGAAATGTTCTTTTTTTCCTTGTGCATATTCACTGATACTATGACAAAGCTTAAAAAGCAGTAATTTCTTAAAGGTTGCCTTGAGGAATGTGAAACTACTTCAGTGAATTTTTTTTGTGCACAATGACATCAAAATCCACTTGTTCTGCTTGCATTTTGAATGGCTATTTTGTTCATGCATCATTTGAGATGATGGATCTAGGTTTCTCGGTGTTGAAGTAGAAGTGAGAGTGAACAACCGGCCTGGTTTGCTCAGGATTGTCACAACATTAGCACTGAAAGTTCCATGTACTAGAAAAAAGTTTAGTCCCTGGCAAATAAGAACAGTTGGTCACCACGAGAATCACAAATTTGGGGTAGATTAGAAAGAATTATGCAAAGCTGGTAGCATTGAATACCACAGTATGAACTCAAATTTAGCTTAATATACATCCTGATGCATAGGGACAGAAATAATATCTATATGTCTCTGTTGGTGTAGGTATATGTGTGGGTGAGTGTTTGTGTGTATGTGTGTGCACACACGTCTGTATATGTACATATATTTACTAACTCTTTCCACTGAGAGGGACTAGGGTTGACGACCCAAAGGCAGTGAGCATGCCCAGAGACCTAGTAAAAGTTTCTAAATATCATTATCTGATAAAGGAAACAGGAATCTTTAGAGAAAGGTCTGATTCTATGGCAGAGACAGGGAAAATATTACATGAACTGCTCCAAAAGGGCAAGGAAGTACCCCTCAAAACAGAAGGATTGAGGAACTTCAAAGGAGCCAACCTGAAAAGAGACCCAATGGCCAAGCCTAAGACAGTTTCGAGCCACAAAGTAAGTGAAGTGTTTAGGGCTAATAACTGAAAGTACAATATAAATATTCATGAGGCTACATCGATACAATGAGTTATTAAATTAATTGGTGGGAGGGGCTAAAAATTACTTAATTGCTTTGTTCTCCGAGAGAGAAATAACCCTTCATGTCAGGTTTTCTAATAATAAAATATAGAAAGGGAGAGAAAAGTAATTCTAGAGAGGAACTACTTTAACCAAATGATCAGTTTAAAAGTCTTCAATAATTAAGTTGTGTTTACTGCATAGTTTGTATAGCCCCTTTGAAACATTGTGATAAGAAGGGTACGTCACCTCTGTGTTATTTTCTAAAACCTATAGCTTCATAACCCCCTTCCAGTCATAAAAAAAAAAAATCAGAGAAAAACAAAATTGAGAATGTTGAACAAAATATTTGACCGGTAATCCTCAAAACTGTCAAAGCCATAAAAAACAAGGAAGCACAATGAGCTTCAATTGTATCCTGGATGAAAGGGCAGCACTGGACCAGCAGAGATCTCACAAACCACCAAAGCTTGTACGAAAAGTCTTTATTGGCTGGGGATGCTGCCGAGCAGCACTGAGGAGAGAGAGAGAGAAGAGAGAGAGAAGGAAAGAGAGAGAGGGAAAGAGAGATTGGGGGAGAAAGGGGGAGAGAGAGAGGAGAGAGAGAGAGAGAGAGAGAGAGAGAGAGCCAAAAGAAAAGCGCATCCTTATATAGGGTCGGTTAGGGGAGGTGACGGTATGGTAGAATAGCCCATAAGGAGTTAATGCTCTGGTGAGAAGAGCCACTGGGGGCAGCCCATAAGTTTGAAATTTTCAGTGGGTAATTGGGATAGGGAGATGAAGTAAGTTTTGTAATTACCTAGCACTGGAACAGTTAGAAAACGAGTGATGTCAAAATAAATTCTGGAGTTTAGTTGAGGACAGTATGCACTGTTGTTTGGCCAGCCTTGAATATGTCATGTTAATATCAAAGGTTGACACTGTGTAGAATTGAGTGAAATATATAGATAAACTATTGCTGCCAATTTTAAAAAATTATTAAATTGTTATAAAATAAAAAGTTCATTTAATATATGCATTTATTTTGTGCAAGCCAGAGTCTTATTTTGCAAGGCAACTTGTTTTGCATGCAAGTATGATATTAGGGATTCTTAACTGACTGGATTTTAAGGGTCACTAATAAAATAAATTGAATAACAGCTAGGAATACAGGCCTGTGTCTGGTATCATGTCAAATTGTGCTTCAAACTTTGTCTGTACTAGTCTTCATCTTGTATTTGTAAAAATCTAAAAATATTAGGAATAGTTGTTTTCTAAGGCCCTTCCTGGTTTATTTATTTTATAAAACACAGTAGTAATTTCAAAGGTTTGGTCTTTTTATAATAAGCACTAAATCATCATTGAAATTAATCATGCACACATAGTTGACTATGTGCATAATGCATTTAAAATGGTGTCTTGTGGCACATAAATAATTCACAGCCATGAGACAATGCACTAATACAATTATGAGACAGGATTGATATTTTATGGGGACAACACAATATTTAAAATAAGAGCTTCGAGAAATTACCTAGAATTAACAAATTCTCATTGCAAGTTCTCTCTTGTATCCTGCAGAAATAGCAGTTCATTTAATGTTCTTTCACTTTTTTTTCCATGTAAAATCACCCATTTGCAGTTAGAAAAATCAAAATGCTATTTTCTATGGGCCCTTTTAAAAATGAAGAATGAATTAGTAATGGAAAAAACATATCAACATGACATTTATGTAAAAATCAAGTAAAAAGCTGGGCTTCCAATCAGAAACAAGTTTCTTCTGAAAGAAACAGTTTCTAGGATCAGATCTGGAAGGGAGACTCCTTTACCTCTTTGGTCCCATCTTTGCAGTTTCTTTATTGTGTCTCCTCAACTTTCTGGTTTCTGCTCAGTGGGTTGGTTCATAGCTCACTCATTAAAATATAAGCAGATGTTTTCATCTTTTTCACTCCCTGGGAGTTCTTATCCAAATTGTAAAACTAACAAAAGAGGAAGTTGGGAGTGATGCAGGATGAGGTGGCCCTACAACTGCCCCCTTACCCCTACTTGATGCTGCTGGTGGAGGAACCAGCTTGCTGGAAGGGCCGGACACCTGTTGGGGAGACACTGGCACCTTTTTGTCTCTTCCCCCTGTGCTTCTGGTTGGTCAATTTCATGGATGGCGCCTTGCTGTCTCCTCATGTGACTACTTTATGGGGTATGAGAGTTATGGCACCTTACTGCTGATTGGAGGACTGGCTATAACTGATGAAGACCCAAGCCCTAAATGTCAATATTGAGTTGGGTAAAACAATCCTCTGTGACTTTTTAAACCCCTAAGCAGCGGAGGACAGACCTCCAAGAAGGAGCAGGAGAATTGTTCCCTTACTGGGTTCTCTCTGCCAGGAGCTTTGGGTTTTTTGTAAGTTGTACGTTTTGCTTTTATGAATAAACCTTGTCTTACCACTGATCCTGTGGTCCATGGATTCATTCTCTGAATAGCAGAGAACAAGAACTTGAAATACCAGTATCAGGAGGTGGAGGAGGAATCAAAAATTACTTAGTGGGTACAATGTACACTATCCTGGAAAGAAGTACTTTAAAAGCCCTGACTTCACCACCATACAATTCATCCATGTAAAAGAAAAACCCTGTATCCCCTGAACCTATTGAAAGAATAATAATAATAATAATAATAATAATAATAATATGATAATAATGAAACAAAAATGAAATCTAAAACTGATGGTTTCAAATTTCTCTCTGATTGGGTCATTTTCCTATAAACTGCATATGCACGTAGCTCAATTGCCATTTAGAATCTAAATTTAAAATCTCCATTTAGATATGTAACAGACATTTAAAGTTAATATTGATACAGGACAGGTGGCGCCCAGCCAGCTCAGCCAAGCTGAGCTGGAGGACCCGCTGCCTCTGCCCTGATGATGGTGGTGTAGGTGGCCCAGCAGCCGGCAGAGGTACCAGCGGGCTGGACAGTAGGCAAGGGGGGAGCCCCCCACCAGAGGCCCTAGTAGTCAGAGGGCCCAGACAACTGCTGGGGAGACACCAGCACCTTGGTGTCTCCTTCCCTTTGCACTTATGACTGAACATGGAACCCCCATTTTCTATGCCTAGGTCAATTTCATGTAAGTTTCCTAGGCCTCAATTCCACTTTTCTTTTCCCTAAAAAAAAATCCTGTCTTACCACTGATCTGTGGTCTATGAATTCATTCTTTCTTTGAATCACGGAGACCAAGAACCCACTGAAAACGAAATTCCAGTATCAATATGTTCCAAATCAAACTTCTCACTGTCCCTCCAAAACTTTACCAAAATTTTTCTATTTTGGTGGATGCCAGCCATCCCTTTAAAGTGTTCAGATTAAAAAAAAAAAGATGACGGTATCCTTGACTCACTTTTCCCATCTTTGCATTTAATATTGCAGAAAATTCTCTTGGCTTTTCTTCCAAAATACATCCAGACAGACTCCGATCAGTTTTGTCTACTTTCAGTTTCACTACCCTCCCCCAAGTCATTGTCTGGGTTATTGCAATAGTTTCCACTCCTGTTCCCTTTTGGTTGACACTCAATGAAGTTTCTGAGTCAGATCATGTCTCTCCTTTTCACTAAATCTCAGAATCAAAGTGAAACTCCTTCAGAAGGACTGTAAACCCCTGTGGAACCCAGCCCTTCATAGCCAGTATTCCGGCCCCAATTTCCCATCTCCAAATTAATTCCTTAAGTGCAATTAATAATTTCTGCTTTCACCTAGCCAACCCAATTCCTCCTTCATTGGTCTTTCCCAAAATAAAAAATCTCAATTACTTCCTAAAAATTGAATCCTCAAATCCATGAGACATTCTCTCACTTCCTGGCACTTTCTGCTCCCTTCTCAACCCAAAATATCCTCAAAATTTCTCCTGCTCTTCCTTCTCCTCTTTAGTTGAACATCACTTTCTCTAAGAAGTCTTCCCTAGCTGCCCTATATAGAGTTGCAAAACCCTTCACACTCCCAATTATAATTTTCTGCTTCACTTTTTTTCTATAGCAATTATCACAATGCAACATAGCGTACATTTGACTGATTTCTTTTGTTAACTTATGTTATTTTCACAAGAATGTGATTTTTTTTTTCCTGCAAATAGGGATCATTATTTGTTTATTCACTGATGTATCACCAGCGAGATAAAATGGTTTCTATCATATAACAAAAATGCAGCAGACACATACTGAACACATGTTGATTAAATTCAAAGGAATGATATAGGTGTGACTAAGGGATTAGAATATGTAAAGAGCATAGACTGGGGAGAACACTGGAAATGCTGTACATTTGAATGCCCCAGTTAGCCTGTTTCAGTTATACAGAAGTCAGTAAAACATAGGGGTGGAGACTGGGCTAATTCAAACAATTTACTTTTTATTTCTAAGGCCAAATTCTCAGAAAAAAAAAATTCTTAGAAACTTGGATATTCTACTTTATACCAGTTGTCTAATTTAGTTTCAGGTTGGATCACAAGGGTTTTGGAAAATGAGTCAAAAAGGATAAATTAGTTTCATTACTAATAAAAATTCTTAGCTAAATAGCTGTTTTTCTTTAGGCCCAGTAATTACATCTCCTTGAGGTGATATTAGGTTCCCTCTTTCTCTAGCCTTGTTCCTTTGCTAATTGCCCTTAATCTATTATTGATCACTGAAAATTTCTCCTTAACATTTCTATCTTCACTCCTAAACCAGTTTCTCAAATCCAATCAATAATCATGTCCTCAGAAAGCTTCCTTTATTGCTCCATTTCTAAGTTTTTTCCCACATTAAAATTAAATTTCAAATTACCTTATAAAAATCTGCAAATAAATTAATACATCCACTGTATCATTTCAAGAAATCAAAAATGAATTGGGTTATATTGGTTTCCTTTGATTAACTTTTCAAGAACATAGAGTTTAAAACAATATTCATTTTAAAATTTTATCTTCTATAATATGTTTTATGTTAATTCTAATAGGACGAGTAAATAGTGTTTTCCACCAATAGTGTTTTCCATCCATATGTGATGAATCACATAAAGGAGAGAAATATCGGCAATGTATTCTTGCACAGTTACTCAAATCTTTTGATTGTCATGTAAATATTAGTTAATTTTAGAAATATTTACAATTGCACGTGCAAATATGTATTATCAAACGAAAATCAGTACATCTGGCTCGGCACCTGAGGCTCAACAGGCTAAGGCACCAGTCACGTACACCTGAGCTGGCAGGTTCGAATCCAGCCCAGGCCCGCCAAACAACGACGGCTGCAACCAAGAAATGGCTGGGCGTTGTGGCGGGCGCCTGTAGTCCCAGCTACTTGGGGGCCCGAGGCAGGAGACTCACTTGAGCCCAGGAATTGGAGGTTGCTGTGAGCTGTGATGCCACAGCACTCTATCCAGGGTGACAGCTTGAGGCTCTGACTCAAAAAAAAAAAAAGAAAATCAGTACATTGTGAATGAATCACAGTTAATAGTAAACTCTCCATGAAAAATTGCCATCATTTTTTAGATGCTGTGTTATTAAAAATATTTATATTAAAAAAATTTATATTATCACTGATGCCATATTATTTCATTGTTTTTTAATTCATTTATTTGCTCTTGTTTGAATCTCAACTAACTATAGAAATAGAAAATTGAAAGCTGCATAGAGACATTTTAATATAATGGTTTTATTTATAGTTGAAATAAGGAAATTGAGAAAAGTGACCTTTATTTTCCTAGGTGAAAATTACTTTTAATAGTATAAATGTCTAGAAATTTATATTCTTACTGTTGTTTGATATAATGTTCTATACACCAGGCAGACCCTATAACTTGACTTGTTGCACACAAATGGAGAATCTGTAGGTACACCCCACTTTCTCCCTTGATTGGTAGATGTTCTGTAGCATTTGAAATATTTTGCATAGTATTTGTCACTGTATAATCTATTGTATGTCTGTAGCGTTATATTTGTCCAGTATACATCATGACTAGTGTCAGATGTAAATAGTTCTCAGGCTAAAGAATTATCAAAATGCTTACAGAAAACTTGTGGAAGTGGAAAGTGCTTCATATTTCAATCATTTCAGAGGCAGAATTACAGTAGTGTAAGTTAAATATTAATATTGATTGTGTGCATATCCTAATGTGATTTTGAGAAATTAATTACCTTATTTTAAAAGTATTAATAAAATGGGTAAAATTAAAACATAATTGCTTTTATCTGGGGGATGGAGATGGGATTTCCCTCTTGCACCCAGGCTGGAGTGCAGGGGCCTAAACCTCAGACTTTTAGTTGGCTTCGAGCAAGCCTGCCTCTTTAACCTCCCCAATAGCAGGTACCACAAGTGTGAGCCACCACACCTCACTAATATATAAATATTGTTAGAGATGGGGTCTTGCTTCGTTGCCCAGAATACTCTCAAACTGCTGGCCTGAATGAATTCTCCTGCCCCAGTCTCTTGAGTATCTAGGGTTACTGGCACACGCAAAGCATAATTATAGTAAAATACATGGGTTGTATTTTAGTTAACAATTCAAACTGTTGTCATTTTAGCAATTGAGTAATATTTTGTTACACTTTCTCTATAAAATAGGAAATGTGTGAAATCTATATGTCATTCTTTATAAAATTTTCAGAGATAGGCAAACACAATAATACACAAATAAACATTTTTAAATTTAGATTGTTGTTGATACAAAATATTCCATTCCAAAAATATATGGAATATATACATTATATAATGTTTATTTCTCTATAAACATTGTGTTTTACTATAATATTTGCATGAACTTTGTGAGATAAATTACATTTTAAGTAGTACACAAATGGAAAAATTATATTCCCCACGTATATTTTCTGTCATTACAAAATGTCTTTCAAATTCAAATTTTATAATGTTTGTCTGAATTTATTTATTACTCCATTTACCTAAAAGAAATACTAAGAGATGATTATTGATTTTTTGAATCTTCTGCTTTAAAAATTAATTTATACTCTGTGTTTGGAAGGAATAAACCAGCTTGTACTTCAAATCTATGGACAAGAAATATGTGAAAGAGCCAACCTTGTAATGCATTAGCAAATAATATCTTTTGTTATTCTGGGCATCTATATACAGTAATACATCCCAGTGCTTTCTGAAGAATGATGTGTATGTTAACTGAGCTATTCCTGCCTTCCAAATATGTAAGCATTTAGTAAAAATGGATTCCTATAGATACCCATAATGATTATTTTGGGGGTTGACATTATGTATTTATGTTATACAAGATGCTATTAAATATGTAATGAATTAAAAATTACAGTGCAAGAATTATAAACAAAATCATTAAAATATCACTTCTCCTTTTTTCATTCTCCATCTGCAACCCCACATTGCTCAGGCCACCTCAATGTTACTAGATTCCATCCAAAATTATCTTCTGGCAAATACTATTTTTTACCCACTTATTAGTAGATTATGTAAACTCTTCCTTCTAATTTTTCACTTAGAATGAATTATCATTAATTGTCACATTTAATAGATGTATAGAATTATAGCTCATGGATTAAATCATCCTTGGATTGTTCCCTCGGATGGGATTTTGCAGTCTAATTTTCTCCATCCGGCTGTGCTAGCCTTTGTGGAACAGAAAGGGGGAGAAGTGACTCTGACTTCTGATGCTGGGTGTGATGATGCAAGACAGTTTCTTCCTCTCTTCTCTCTTTTCTTTCTCCTCTTTCCTTGTTTTTCTCTCTCTCTTTCTCTTGGATTTGCTCTCCATTTACCTTTGGGTCCCTGAAATCTTGTTTAGGAAGAAAATGTACCCAAAAAATTTGAAGAAAAAAAGATTTTCTAGATCCACTATCTTGAGCAAGAAGAATTTATTCTTGAGTAATTTGCATCAATACTTTTAGGGCATTGTGGCTGTCAAATTATACTTTTGTATAATTTCTTCTTTCTTAAAATGTTTATTAGACTATGTTAATGAATTCATTCAGGAAAAAGATGGAATTTTTTAAGAGAGAACTATGAGTATTAATTCTGATTAAAAAAAAAACAAAACAAAAAAGCTTTGAATTTAAAGACTAAACAAATACCTGGAGTAGAAACAGGAGTAATCATAAACAGGGGGATTGGTTAGTTTAAAAATATGAAGTTTAAATGACAAGTGCCTGGTGAATGCAATTTGTGAACCGATAACCTTTCATAAAAGAGATGATAGCCCAAGTGGTTGTAATATAATGTGTAACTTAACAATGCTACTTTTGAAGCTGATGAAAAACACTCAGAATTTCTTGATTACATTTTGGTTATTGTTAAAATGATGAATCCCATTCTGTGAGGTTCTAATAAAGTGGAGTCCCATTTGGTAAAATATTTTATGCTTAACAGAAAAAGAAGCATGTTTTCCTTAGCTACTGTTATTAAATAGGGTAAAAATGTTAAGAAAAATAGCCAAGAAATGTGGACAACTCTATTTTGAAAGATGGCTTTCTATGTTCTTTGGGAGCTGAAATGCTTTTTCAGTGGCGAGTTACAATTCTTAGGCCTCCCCCAGAAACGTCACTGCTCATTTAAACTACTTGCTTGATAAGTTTTTCAACTTACTAGAAGGGTACTTCTGTTGCAAAGTGATACACTAAAGGAAAATCACTCTTTCTAATGGTGAGGTGACTGTGTCACCTAAGCTGGCAATTGCAGCTTATTGAGCACAAACATACGTGTTCTCACTGAGTCACCTTTTCTGAAAACACGACGACTTGTCAGCAAAATAAATTTTGTTTAGAAATCTGCAACTAATTTCTCCAGTGTGCTTTCTCTATACCTAGTTGTAAGACTATGCAAATGTCATTTAGAAAATAAAATTATGCATTGAAAATACATATAGTAATTTATATAATTTTTTTTCCTTAACAGTGTATTACAAAATCTTTCTTATAAGGAAAGAAGCAGAATTGGCCTTGAGTGCTTTCCTCCCTTATAAAATAACTCAAACAACATATAAATTTCATTCTATTTACATGTATATGACCCTCTTGGAATTGTAAAATAATTTATTATTTATATTCTTTCATTGTCAGACCCCCTGTTGTTTAAATTTGGGGGTAAATAAAGCTAAGATTGCTGATTTAGGACAATTACTGGCATAAGTGTATAATCTTAGCTTTGTTCATAAAAGGTCATTTTATGTAATGGTCTCTATAAACCACACAATTAATTGTATCTACTAACTCAACTACACAATTGATATGTACATAGGTATATATGTGTATATTCTCACAAATTTAATCTAATTATCAGAAAAGTTAGGCAAGAATGTGAATGGATCAGTCAAAATGTGTACATGCTACTGGATATTAGGCCACATACACATTCTCTTTAACCTGGTAAGCGGCATGACTGTCAAACTTGAAAAACAAACCATCATAAGAATAACAGATAAGACAATTAGAGTAATAAATATCGCACGTTATCTTAACCAGGTTAGGAATTTCCATTAAACATATGTTTGAATTTGCCAAATTATATTGCATTTTTAGGGTATAATTTTTTCCTTCTATGATTTTTTGCATTTCTATAATTGATGCACATGGAAATATTTAAAAGAACTTCCTGGCAAAGAATGTCCTTTTTAAGTTTATATACAGGATGGCCATAAAGTTCATGTGCAGTTTTAAATTACACACTATTTTCAATAGCACTCAAACTTTATGGCCACCCTGTATAGAAGTGTATATCTATACCTCTGAGATAAATCAATTCTATAAATACAAAATTATGAAATGTTAGCATCAAATGATGAAAATATACATAACATGGTGATACATGAAGTTATAACATTTTACAAAGAGGTGGCCGGCCCGTAGAAAATATTTTATAAATATTATATAAAAATTTGTAATAAATATTTTGTAAAGTAAGTACCCTTAGCTATAATTTACTATTTTCCCCATGTCTGATGACTTTAGGGATGACTTTTGGGACACCCTGTATAATTAATAAATTTACTTATATTTAGTGGTAAGGAAAAGAGAAGTTGGCACAGTGGCTTTATCAGTAGTTTTTATCATTTAATGGCTAATCTAATGTTTGTTAAAATTGTGCTATCTATGTCCTATAAAATTCATGGTAATATTAGTTAAATGTGTACAAATGCTATTTTGCTTTGGGGGAATATTGTTATGATTATTGCTGCTAAGAAATTAGAGACAAATGGCAACTCCACTAAATTCTCATTTCATCTTCAGCTTTCTCTGTGCAGTCAATGAAAGATTAAACACTTAATGCTAAGACTATTAAAACTGGTTTAGCAGTTAGCATGTGATTCTATTTTTAGTTAACAGTAGGTTGAAAATGGTTAACATTTCTATGATGATCAATGAGTATTAACTACAATTACAATTCATATTTGATGATATGATTTGATCAACTACACTTTGTCTTATAAATGCATGGAAATTGTGTAAGAAAGCAAGTAAAAGGTTATTGGTTTTATCTGTCATAAAAATGACAATGAGTTGTCTTTGATAATATTCCAGTGATAATTACACATAGTATCATTAAAATGCTTTTCTTTCTAATTCATTATGGCCCAAAGGATGACAATAACTAAAAAAAAAGAAGAAGAAGCATTGACCCTTTGCACATACATTGGAGTATGTGCAAAGGGTCATAATTTAATGTTCAGTATTTCTTACCAAAAGTTCCTTTGGCTTTATTCTCAGAAGACTCTCCTACATAAAAATTCATTCTTTGACAATCATGGGACAGAGAAGAGAAACATTTGGTAGGTGAAAATAGCCATGAGTCTCACACACAATTCATCATATGTGGGCAGCTCTGATTTAGATAAGGGTCACAACGTCCTAACCCTCAAGGGCATGCTTCACCCTTCATAGAAATGTGTAAAAGTGAATATAGAAACCCTACAACTATTTTAAATATCCTCATTGATTAAAAAATTCAAAATTTCCTTTAGTTCTGTGCTGTAGGTTTTACCTTCATAAACACTGAACCAGAACCACTTAATTTTTAGGTCTCTCTGCATAAAGCTGCATGTAAGAGCCCAAATACAATAGCAAGGAAATACTTGTGTTACAATAATCCATCTTCACTCAGTCTCACTGAACCAACTGTCGGGAGTTTTTCTCAGGTACAGGATTCTATTTCAGCTTTCTATAGGGAACTATAGAGATAGCCAAGAAGCCAACAGTTGTAATTTTCTGACTTCATTTAAGATTTTACAGTGGGCCTGTTCAGCTTGTGTTCACTGAATTACCAGTCCCTACTTCATATCTGAGTTGTAGATGATAATGTTTGTCTTTAATATCATTTAGAAAAAAAAGTTTTTCTTACTTGTAGATGAATTAGCCTATATTTTGCTTGCTGTATCAGTTTCATTAGCAATTGAGAAGACTTTCTGACCTTTCTAACCTCTTCGATCTAGCATATATTAACAAGGGTGTTATAATAAATGGCCTAATGAAAGATACAGAATGCAAGGTAAGGCCAAGAGTACCACTGCATTTCCCCCAAATATCACCTTTTATATTTGACCTTCTAGAATTATCTTTTCAAGTCTTCTTGAAATTATTTTCAGATTTATGTTTGAATCCTAAAAATTCCTAGTCTCTGTGATTTTAACTATATTTTTCACTTAAAAAATCCATATACTAGTAATGATCCTTTTCAGTGAAATGGCTACATATATAATCCTACATTTCTCTGCCCTTAAGAAATTTGTCGGCAGTGCAATTTTTCTAAAGATATTAAAATTATGTCTGCTTTCATTCTCCATATAAACAAGTTTTCTTTAAAGTGTTACACTGGGTTTTATGCCAAATAATACTGTTTATTTTTATTAATTGTACTAAAGCAGGTAATTGACTTGATAGTAACTAATGTATGTATATTTGGAATCATTAATAATTCCTATTGCATAGAACACTCACAATGATATTTTTATAACACCTTTAGAAAATGTTAATTTATAGTTATGACGCAGACTAGAATTTATCTAGTGATAAAATTATCACAATCTTATCTGTGATTATTTTTGAAATCCTTAAATGTTTATTAGTTTATTTTAGCATTCATAATATTACCCACAGAGATTTAGGGGAAAAAACTATTTTTTTAAGAAAAACTATAAGTATTTTGTAAGATATAAGCCTTGTAGAAAATTGTGATTTGACATGAATATGTACAATAAATTCTCCATGAGGAAATAACTTTATTTTTCTCCATACTTAGATAGTAAAACAAAAATATTACATTAAAATTGCTTGTTTACTTACAAGTATTTGATTATAAACATAACAATAAATAGAATTTCCCTATTGTTATGTGTAGCTACTCTATGGTCAGATTTTCAAAAGAAGCATAAAAAAGTATATGCAACTTGAATTGCCTTTTATCACAAAGACCAAAGCATTATCTAAATTTAACTAAAATTTCATTAGTCAAACTGATGGAATTATAAGTGATATAATAAGTATCCTGATAAAGTATACATATCCCCCCAAATATGAATGTAATGTAAGAATAGTTAAAGTTATTTTTTCCAACTTCTAGTGATGCACAATGTGAAGTGCCAAAAAAATGCATCCTTTCATCTAATTTCTCACTGTTGTAATACTCAGTATTATACCATGTCAAATGTTATAAGAGTGCAGAATTATCTTTTACTGTTCCCTCAATCCTTATTTACAAATATGTGTATCCATAACATACAGGTTAGTATAAACACACACATTCAATCCCTCACTCAGTCCGCTAAAGCAATGCCACTCTAGTATCAAAAATCACCCCTAGTATCTAGGTCCTGATTTCTAATACCATTCTCTAATAAAGAAGCAGGGAAACTAGATAGCTAGTTCTAGGACTGGGGCAAATATATATAATATGAGCCTGGAGCATCCTTTAAAGAGGTCTACTGTGGTGATCACTGTGTGTAAAACCTGCTGTAAGGCAGGTCTGGTCTATGCAATTTCCCCCAGTGATTGCCTATCTGAGAATGTCTTTATTTCTCCCTCGTATAAGAAACTAAGTTTTCCAGGATACAAGACTCTAGGCTGAATATTATTCTGCTTTAGAAGGCTGGGTTCCTACTCCCTTCTAGCTTCAAAGTTTACATTGCGAAATCTGCAATTAGTCTGATTGGTTTTCCCTTGTAAGTTGCCTCCTGTTTCCACCTTGTTTGATTTGTTCAGCTTAATGATAATGCATCACGGTGACTCCCTCTTTGCAATGAATCTCCCAGGAATCGAATTCTGTGTGCTTCTTGCACATATATCTAGATTTCCTCCCTCAAACAAATTATCCAACCCTGTTTATTTTCTTTTGTGCTGGGGGATGCCTATGATTCTTGTTTTAGGCTCTTTGCATATTCCTGCATTTCTTGGAGGCTTTGTTCATTCCTCTTATTTCTGATCTTCCTTCTTTGACTGATTTGTTCAGTACAAAGCCTATTCTTAAGGCTTTCTATTGTGCTTTATAATTCTTTGAAAGAATTTTTCATTTGTAGAAGTTCTGTTTGGTTTTCTTTAATACTTGAAGCTCTTTCGAGAATTTTCCCTTCATTTCCTACATCGTTTTTGTGATTTCTTTTCATTGGGTTTCCAGTTTCTTTTGTATTTCTATGAATTTCTTTATAACTCATGTTTCAAATTCTTCATCTGCATTTTAATCTTTTCATTTAAGTTGGTATCCATTGGCAAAGAGTTATGTTTTCTTCGGGGGTGAACTTTCGCTTTGATTTTTTATATCTGCAGAGTTTTTCCGTTGCCTCTTTATTCCCTAGCCTCTCAATCAAGAGCTAAGAGGCCTGTTAGGCTTGGCTTTTGGACCTATCTCTAAGGCCCCAAAGAATTTTGGCTGAAGATTAATATCTTTCTTGTCAGATGAGTTACCAGTAGTCTTCAATGATCAAATCAATAATAAGGAAGTTTAATATATAGAAATCTTAGTATTATGTTAGTTTATTAACAAACAACTCTCCCACCTTTTAGAAATAAACAAATTACTTCACAGAGATTCACCAAAAAAACTTGTAGAATATTATTCACCAAAAACCATAAGTTGTTTATCAAATACTGAAGTAAAAATTAGAGAAAGTTTAGGAAATGAATATGAGGAAATAAAAAATGATGACAAGTCCAGTTTTTAAAAGGATAACATTAAATCAGTAATAATGAATGTTTTGCTAACCTACAACTTTGTGTGTGTATATATATATATATATGGGGGTACAGATGTATATATGCAAAAATGCAATATAAGTTAATATCTCAGGTAATACTGATCCTGATGATCAATAAAACCTTCTCTGAGTAAGATCTAGAGTTGTCTTCTATTTCTTGACTCTTAACGTGGTGTGAGAATCATCTGAAGAACTTCAAAAGGACTATGAAACCACATTCAAATATTCTGATGCAGCTGATATGGGGTAGACTTCACACACTGATTTATTATCAAAGTTTCTTTGGCTGATTGTAATGTGGAGCTAGTTTGGGAAATGAGGCTCTTGACAAATTTGAAATAATCTATTACAGGTTTGACTGAGTGAGTGGGTTTGTGCGGTGTGGGCATGTGTGTGTTAATTTGCAGCTGTTTGACTCTTCCCTTTGGGCTGCTGAGCTGTTTGAATAAATCCTAATCGTGACAGCTGTCCGACAATCAGGAACCTCCATCTTACTTACTAGAAAATAATCTTGTTTTATTAATCTCTCTATAATCATCTGTTAAAATTTCCATAATTAATTCCATGGTATTCAGTTTTTAAATTGGCAGATGATTATGTGAAGGCACTACAAAAAAGAAGGCAAACCATATTTGAAAGCAGATTTTTTTTTCCCCAGAAAGCCAAATTTCAATTAAATAAATAAAATCTGTTTTCAATGTGCAGTAAGTTGTCTTTAATATAAGTTATATTTCTTATTGGACCAGTGCTGTCAAAACTTTATTCTGCAATTTATGCCAAACTAATGTATATTTTCATTGGTTTTTGGAAAGTGTAAATTGAGAAATATTTAAAAAAAAAAACTTTTATCCAAACCTTCTTTTATTTTGTGCTTACAAAATATTTCATTTTCCAAACTCCTCAAGACCAGTGAAGTGTCAACTGAACACAAGAAATAAAAAGTTAGCGATAAGAATGTTTATAAATTAAATTTATTCAATTTAGTTAATCATCAATAACCAGCTAATGAACATTGATATCTACTGGAAATTGATTTCCATAGCTGTCTCTGTAAGATATGAAAGTAATAGGTATTTGAACAGCAATATTTATTTTACTACATTCCCCATAGTTATTTTATTTTGACTGCCACTGAGAATTGATGATGTTTCTGTCTCTACTCCCAAGAAGGGTGGCTAGCGAGGAGTGAAAGATTTGGAAGCCAAATCTCCCAGCACAGGAATGGGCCATTGTCTAATAGCACGAAGTATAGTCCCTGTAGAAATTCAAGAGAGGGTTGGAAATAATCCTATAGTGGACAATTTCCATGTTCACACAGAAGAGGCTTAATATTTAATTATTTTAAAATAGTAAGATAAGATTTGGTACAAATAGGACAAATAATTAGTCTCTGCTTCTTTCCCTTTTACACAAGCTAACATGGCCCAGTATTTGAATTTTACCACCCGACATTTAGTCTTCTGACACTAGATCAATTCCTTTTTCAGATGTCTGTACACGACTAGACACTTTGTATTTGTCATGAGGACTCAACTGGTTTTTCTTGTAACCAGGTATATTATTTCAAAGAGAAAAGTATCCTGTGCCTCTCCATAACTTCTTTGGGAGCTGGTATTATTGACACTATTGATGTCAGTCAGAATTACGTGACCTTATTTGAACAACGTTAAACAGCAAGCTGGCACAATTTCTAATAGTGTCTGGCAGGCATTTCACATTTCAAGCACTGGCTTTGAGAAGTATGTTTTTGAGAAAAGTGCACCCAAATTTCAAAAGCACTTACTTAAAAGTAATAGCTATTACTTAACAGTTGTTAATAATTATAAGTTATTATTTATATTTTTCCTGAGAGAAAAATATTCAGTGTTAAGTCTTTCAGCTTTAAAATGACCAACATTCTCCTGCACCAATTATTAAAATAAACAAACAAAATCCTTAAAACTAACAAAAGTTTTCCTAAGTATGAAACCAAACAAACAAAAAAACTCTTGATCGAGTAAAGGAGTTTCTTACATCCTAGTTCATTTGAAAGGAGTATTTCTCAAGTTTAGCTTTACCAGTTATGGTAAATGATGTTGACAGGTCTGAGCATGGAAGGAGTCATGTGCAATTCCAAGAATTGCCTTCATTCATCTGGACTACAGCTCACCCTCTCAAATTCAAATGTGTGCTGTGGTGAAATTGAATTCACTCTACTTTTAGAAAGTAAATCAGGAATGCATTAAGTTTAAAACTGATAACTAGGTACTTGCATTCACAGAAAGCTAAATTAAGGACACTGAATACCATGAAAGACAAAGGCACCTCTCTAGAGGTGTTGTGAGGTGCTTTGCTCTCATCTTCCTTCTTCAAGTGGCCCTTAGAAATAAACACGGAGAGGTGGGAGATGTATAAAGACCTAGATGTGTTCGCAGCGGGAAGGATCTAAGAGTGCCATAATTATTACAGCAGTAATTAGGAGTTAAAATCTGGAGCCCCTGGCCATGACTCGGCATTGTAAGGTGGTGTGTTGGCTGGTGAAGATTGCGAAGATATTATTCAGAGCTGTTAATCAGCTTTATACGTGTATGTGGGTTTCTAATGTGGGGCGGGGGGAAGGTCTTGCCATTGATTAGAATACAATGAGTAGGCATGGGAAGAGAATTTCAGTCCAGGTTCCAATTCTTACTCATTGAGAGAACTCCAAGAGATGCTATGTTGAAGTTTCACATAATCTTGAAATGAAGGCAGAAATGAGTGCTGTCACTAAACAGCAATCTTTCTCTTAAGCAGGGGCCAGGAGAAATATATAAAGTATTTTCCCAATCCTGGATGCTTTCTTTTTCAGAGAAATATAATCAGCAAAGCAGGATTAAATATTTATGTTCTAAGAGTAAAGAAATTGAATGATGGTTTAATATGCATATATGAGTCTATATGTAAAAAATATGTAAATATGTATACATTAATATTTTAAATTATTATTTCTGCTGATAACTGGTAAGGTTAATGGTCAAGATAACCCACATAGGATGCAAAAAACTTTTTAAATATTAAATTATAATTGTTAATTTGTATTTATTATCACATAAATGTGGCTCAGGAAAAAGAGCATGGTAGTAACTACAGCTGTAGGAATTTTATACAATGGGGGAAAGGCATTGATAAGATGCAACCTTGCCAAATAATTTTTATAATCACTTCAGTGGCCCAAAATGTTACTTAAAGGGGAATGAACATAGCTATGAAATAGCATTCTTCTGCATCTTTAAGTCCAGAATGTGTTTCATTACTAGTCCCTAAGTACAATTTTATTGCAAACTGCTTGAATTCAGCAATAAAGACAGAACTCGAGAGCACAGTAACTAGAACCAGACAGCCCCACACCAGAAAAGACTGAGAAGCCCCTTACATTCTCTGTCTTAATGTGCTCAGCTACACAGTGAAGCTTCAAATAGTGTCTGTTCAACAGAGTTCCTTAGGATTAAATGAGCGAAATTATGGAAAAGCCTGAACTGAGAATTATCTTGCTTTTGTCCCTGTTCTGTACCCATGGAGCTGATTTCTTTAGGCAATTCATTTTATATATCTGGCTTAGATATTCATTGTTATCATAACCACCTTCATCTTCATCACACTCATTACCATCATTTCTGGGGCTTATTGGGCACTTGTTTAAATAACAGACCATGTTAAAAGTACTTTAAGTGTATTAACTTATTTTATTCTCATAACAGGACTATAAGGCATATAAATATAAGGGAAGGATATTTAAACTATAAATATTTATAGTTCTGTGATCCTGACTTGATTCTATCCAAATGGCAAAAGTCTCCCTCACAGAGGCAAATAAAGCAATCAAATTAAAATCCAGAGACTAAAAAGCAGGATTATAATCACTCAATTCAATAGAAAACCATATGGTATTTGTCATTCCAAGATAAATATCAATATCTGTCTTGCTTATTTATTGTCTGTACTATATTGACCACTTGTTCTAAACTTACCTTAAATTTTGTTTCACATAGAAACAGTATTGAGTCTCTGTTGGAATTCCAAATTCACTTTGCTTTTGTCACTTCTGTGTTTCCAATACATTATTTTACATAGAAGTGATTAAGATGCTGCACATTGTTGAGATAAGCCGACCACTGTCCATATAAATTTACAAAAATTAGATAGATTATAGACATGTTAGAAGAGGACTAATGGGCTCGGTGCCTGTAGCTCAGTGGTTATGGGGACAGCCATATACACTGAGGGTGGTGGGCTGGAACCCAGCCTGGGCCAGCCACACAACAATGACAACTGTAACAAAATATTGCCCGGAGCTGTGGCCGGCACCTGTAGTCCCAGCTACTTGGGAGGCTGAGGCAAGAGAATTGCTTAAGCCCAAGAGTTTGAGGTTGATGTGAGCTGTGACGCCTCAGTGCTCTACCAAAGGCCAAGTGAGACTTTGTCTTAAAAAAAAAAAAGGACAAATAAGTTTCCAAAAAAGAATAACAAAATCATTGGTGCCTAGGTAAGCATTCTCAAAAACCTGACAGCAAAACACCTTTACATAGTGCATTCTAAAAACCAAAGGAGGAATTGGGAGATATTGATGAAAGGGCAAAAATTTCAATTATATGAGGAATAAATTCAAGAGATCTATTGCTTATCATGGTGACTATAGTTAAAAATAATATGCTGTATACTTAAAATTTTCTAAAAGGTAAATTTGATGGTGTCCTTACCTCAAAAAATGTGAGGTAATGCATATCTTAATTAGCATGATTTAGTCTTTCAACAATGTATGCATACTTCAAACCACATTGTAGATAGTAAATATACATAACTTTTGCTTTTTTTATTAAAAATAAATCAATAAAAATAAAATCTCATCCCCCAAAGCAATATTCTCAAGGTAGATCTGTATTATTAGGTAAACTAGAGTTACATAGTCAATCCTTTTTTTCAAAAGGATTCTGTCAAGGGACTTTTTTGGGGGGACAGAGTCTTGCTCAGTCATCCTGAGTAGAGTACCATGGCATGATCACTCACAGTGATCTCAAGTTCTGGGGCTCAAGCTATCCTCTTGTCTCAGCCTCCTGAGTAGCTGAGACCATAGGCAACTGACACAATACCTGGCTAATTGTTCTATTTTTAGTAGAGAAGGGGTTTCACTTTGCTTAAGCTAATTTCAAACTTGTGAGCTCAGGTGATTGACCTGCTTCAGTCTCCCAGAGTGCTAGGATTACAGATGTGAGCCACTGTGCTTGGCCTGAAGGGGACTGTTGTAAAGTTTCAAAGTTACTGAAATGAAAGGTTCTTTAGTGTATTTATCAGCCTATATACACTATCAGCCTATAAACATAGATTGGCATAGATACAATTCATTGACATATATAATTTATTGCATACATGTGTCTGCAAAGAGTCACAATTTGAAATTAATGTAAGTTTAAGTATATTTAGAAAAATCAAAATCAAAAAGTCTTAGAACAACCATATTTACAATATGTATGTACAATATAAATAATACAATGATTACTTAAAATGGAAAAATATTAAGTGAAGGTTGCTCAAGTCTTTAGTGTATCTTATAACCTAGAAAATGAAATATTTAACCTTAAAGCTAGTGTAAAAGGAGGATAAAAGAAATGGGAATCCACTGTATTCTCACAGTGCAATTAATACCACCTACTGAATTCTCCCCTGTCTCTGTGAGACTGGAGGAAAAGCAGAGATAATATTGGTGGACTACTAAGGGGCACCCATGTTCATTTACTGCAAACCACAACCTAAGTGTCCTGAATCTGCAGCTTCTTTAAGGACCTATGAAAATATTTGAATCAGAATAATATGTATCAAAAAACCCACCAATAGCAATAAATGTTTGCGAGGTCTGAAAATGAAGTTCATGAACTCATCCTAGAAAAATTGTTACAGAGCTCATTTGTGAATATCACTTTCCAAGTACTCCCGTTGGGACGCTATGTACTTTTGGAACTCTTTTTCTGAAATGGCCATTGAAGCAGTCATTGTATTACCTTTGATGTCCTGAATGTCATCAAAATGTCTTCCTTTCAATATTTCCTATATCTTTGAGTAAAGAAATAAGTCACTGGGGACAGATCAGGTGAGTAGGGAGGGTGCAGCAATACAGTTATTTGTTTACTGGCTAAAAACCCTCTCACAGAAGGGGATGTCTGCATTGCTCTGAGGCAGAAGCCATGACTTGTTGGCCAAGATTTTCAATTAAGATGTCCCTGTTTGTCTATTTGTGTTGACTTGGTTTGCTATGCCTTTTACACTCAGCTGATGATTTGTGACACACAATTTGATGAATTTTTGTAATGTTTTCCTTGGTTCTGTTTATTACTGGCCACCCATCCTCTCTTCATCAGTGACACTTTCTCTCCCCTGAGAGAAACATTTAATCCATTTATACATCCATTGCATAAAGAATACTGTGAACATATTGGGTGTTATTATTTAAATTCTTATTTTTTCGATGACATAATTTATACCTAATATACAACAAATGCATAGTCCTTATTGTCCAAAAGAGAACTATAAAAATAATATTTTACCCAGTGAAATGCAAAAATATAATACCTTAAAATGATTAGTCAACAATTCTATTTATGATAATTAGTATAATAATTGAGGTATACTTATTTAAAATCACACATGTAGTCGGACAACTAAGTTCCCAAACTCATGCTAGAAAAAGGCCTACATATCTCTTTGCTGAGTATCACTATTCCCCTTGGGCAGCTATGCACCCTTCCCAACCTCGTCCTCCCTTTAAAGCACTTTTTCTAGGATGAGTTCACGAATGTAACCGACAGCCTTGTAGTATGAGAGCTCGATGGCCATTCCAGAAGAGCACAAAAATAGTTGCTAAGGATGGACTAGGTTTTGGGGTCTGAGTACCGCTTCCTGAGGGGAGTACTTCAATTGTGAAACTTTAATTCCTTTAATTGGAATTTGGTGTAAAATAAGGCCAGCTTTCCCAGTGGTCTATTGTCTTGGAAATCTACTTGGACAGGAGGTACTTAGTGATTATTACAATTATGGTACCCACTAATGTGACTGTAGCCATATTCAGCAGTGATATATGTAGCACTTTTTCTAAGATGAGTTCACAAAATTAATTGTCTGGCCTCGTATACATGCACACTAATTCATTTTGTGCCTAGCTATGGTATGCACAAGTATGCAAATAACCTTCTTATCACATTTAAGAAATAATTTTATTTGTATTTTTGTCTTTATTTTTAAAGCTGTGTTTTGACCGTAACAGGGTTGTGTAGGTTATGTCTTCTTTACTTGCATGAGTTTTTGAGCTGTTATATTTTTAGAATCTATAAATGTTACTATCATTGAAAATCTAATTCCAAAGCACTGGCATCTATTTTAAAAATATTATATTAAGTTTTTAATATCTATCATTATTAGTGTTATCCTGAATGCCAATGTGAAGTTGTGAAAGCAGAGCAGATTACTGGTGTTTACCTAAGTTTATAAAATGTACCAAGCACCCTTTACTTGTAATACACATAATTTACAATGGGAAAATGTCATATTTTTACAAATATCAAAATATGCCATTGATCAAATAAATTCTATAATTTTTAAATATGTATAAGAAAACCTCTAACTGTACCAAGGAAAATCAACAACACCTTGGATGTCAACTTATTGTGTATCTATAACGAAATTCACTTTAGCATTTCCGATTGCATGTGTCTGTATATATATCTGAACTCTAATTTGAACTTGCTATAACATCTCATTCCTTTCTTTACTAATAGTGAGTTAAAATCAGTTTATAATTTTTACCTCTTTGTAAATTATATTCAAGTAGTTTGGGTATATCTATTCCTTAATTTTAATTGCCAAACAAAATTCAGAAAATTCAAAAGGAAAATCTATTGTATTTATCCATATTATTGTTACTGTATTTCCTTCAGAATATTCTAAGATTTATTTTATCTTTTATTTTTATTTATTATTATTATTATTTTATTTTTGCTTAAAGATTTTCCTTTCACTATTCCTTTAGACAAATAGTTTTTCTTCATCTGAGAATATTATGATTTTGTTCATCATTATTGGGGGATATTTGTGCAGGATGTAGACTTTTAGTTGATGATTCTCTTCTTTCAGCACTTGAAAAATACAGCACCACTTCATTCTGACTTTTAAAGTTTCTGATTTCTGAGAAAACTGCTGTCATCTGAATTCAATTTCTTTTAATATAAGGTTGGTATTTCTCTCCCTCTGCTTTTAAAATACCGTGCAATTTTTTTTGTCTTTATTTTTAAAGTTTGGCTATGTTGTGTTTTGTGCTTTTTGAATCTTTTGACAAATTTTGGAAGTTTCGATTTTTAAGTCTGGAATACTTTTTCATAATTTTACTGTTATAAAATAAGATATTTCATGCAAATTATTAACTCTGCCCCCCCAGCTTGAATTTTTTGAGTCAGTAAAAGTATATTTTTCTAGAAATTTGTACCTAATTCACTTCAGTTTTTAATTGTTCTTAGTATTCTCTGTAACTTTTTAATCTGTGATTTATATAGATTATATTTTCCTTTTTAGTTATATTGTTTCTGACTTCTGTCTTTTGATCAGTTTTACTAGACCATATCTATTTTGTTAGCTTTTTTCAAAGAATTGACTTTTGGCTTTTCAGTCTTTTCTATCTCATTAACTTCTACTTAATTTCAGTAGAGAATAATGTGTCTCTACTAAAAGGGACATAGGTTATTTCCTGCCTGTTCTTCAGATTGTTGACCAATCTCCAGTTTTTGAGCCCCATACATTATATCATGTTATACCTGCCTTAACAAAATTTAATATTTATTTAATAAATCAATACCTGGTGCCTCCACTTCCCAAGCATTTCCTTCTGAAGAGTATTTGCCAGCTTCCGATGCATGTTTTTCTGTGTAGACCCTTAGGATATAGCTTTCTTCCTCTTTCTGATCCCGTTCCTTCTCCTTCACTTTTAATTTTCTAAAACATGTTGAAATTTCTCCTATTTTCATATCTTTTTTTCCTCTTTTTTTTTTCTTCTTATGTTTATACCTTTTAAAATCTGTCATTCTCACTTTTGCATGGTTTGGAAAAGGTCAGGCGATAATTATGCATTTGGCTAATCCACCATAATTTTTAACCTAAGTCAAGTAAATCTTCCTGTTCCAAAACAGGCATTGACTGAACGTCTAGATGCTATTCTTCTGGAAAAAGCAGAAACTGAGCAACAGTGTCTTTCTTTGAAGAAGGAAAATATTAAAATGAAGCAAGAACTTGAAGTAAGCAACATTTTAATGTTCTTTCCTTTTTTTCCTAACTTTGATAGTGTAGTTATGAATTTTAGAGCTAAGAAAGAATTTAAAAATCATCTAGTCAATTTTAACGTTTTGTGAACAAAGAAACAGATTAAGAATTGAAAAGAAAAATAATAAATCAACCAATTATACAGAGACAGAGAAAACATTTACTTGTTGTACTTTTTTAATATTCCTTACAACTGTAGTGTCATTCTTTAATAAAAATGGGGTTCGGCGCCTGTAGCTCAAGCGACTAAGGAGCCAGCCACATACACCAGAGCTGTGGGGGATTTGAATCAAGCCCAGGCCTGCCAAAGAACAATGATAACTACCACCAAAAAAAAAAAAAAAATAGCCAGGCATTGTGGCAGGCACCAGGCGTTGTGGCAGGCATCTTGGGAGGCTGAGGCAAGAGAATCGATTAAGCCCAGGAGTTGGAGGTTGCTGTAAGCTGTGATGCTATGGCACTCTCCCCAGGGCGACAGCTTGAGGCTCTGTCTCAAAAAAGAAAAAAGAAATGGAAAAAGTAAATTAATTTTCACATTTGATTCTAAATACCATTATGCTATATTTAGGTCTAGGATATTCAGAGGCATATTTCTATTTTCTTGCCTGTTATATCTAATTTGAGTAACAGATTTAGTATTGCTGATAAATATTATCACGCTTAGAGTAGACAGAGCCTAACCAGAATTTTTGTAATCTAGGAATTTAATTTACTCTCTAGTTATCCTGTGGGTAATATTTTTCCTGAGGCCAGGGGTTTCTTTTGACTTACCTAAATAATTTAAACGTGCTTATTTTTATTATAGGATTCTGGAACTAAGATGGAAGATATGCACCAGGAATTTGAACAATCTCATAGAAAATATGTGAAAGAAATGGAAAATTTGAAAAATGAATTGATGGCAATACATTCCAAACACAATGAAGATAAAGCTAGTTTACAAAAGGAACTGGAAGAAGCAATGAATAAACAATTTGAGCTTTCAGAACAACTTAAATTTCAGAGTAGCTCTGAAGATAGTGGTAAAAAACTACAAGAAGAGATTGAAAAAATTAAGCTAGCCTTTGAAGATGAAATTTTATATCTGCAGAAGCAATTAGAAGCTACTACTGATGAAAAGAAGCAAACAATTACTGATCTCCAAAAAGTCATTGAGGCTAATTCTCAGCATTATCAGAAAGATATTAATAATTTGCAGGAAGAGTTTTTGCACTTGAAAGCTACACACCAAGAAGAAGTGAAAGAATTGTTGTGCCAAATTGAAGCATCAGCTAAGGAACATGAAGCAGAAATAAATAAATTAAACCAGATAAAAGAGAATTTAGTAAAACAATGTGAGGCAAATGAGAAGAACATTCAGGAGAAATATGAACGTGAATTAGAAAACTTAAGGAAAGCCACCTTAAATGCAAACCAAGACAATCAGATGTGTTCTGTCCTCTCACAAGAAAATGCTTTTGTAGAACAAGTAGTAAGTGAAAAAGTCAAACACTTAGAAGATGCCTTAAAGGAACTAGAATCTCAACATAGTATCTTAAAAGATGAGGTAACTTACATGAATAATCTTAAATTAAAACTTGAAATGGATGCTCAACATATAAAGGATGAATTTTTTCATGAACGGGAAGATCTAGAATTTAAAATTAATGAACTATTACTAGCTAAGGAGGAACAGAGCTGTGTAATTGAAAAATTAAAATCTGAGCTACAGGATTTAAGTAAACAATTTAGTCATACTATAGAACAACATAACAAAGAAGTGCAGAAACTTAAGGAACAACATCAAAAAGAAATGTCAGAACTAAATGAGACGTTCTTGTCTGATTCAGAAAAAGAAAAATTAACACTGATGTTCGAAATCCAGGGTCTTAAGGAACAATGTGAAAACCTACAGCAAGAAAAGCAAGAAGCAATCTTAAATTATGAAAGTTTGAGAGAGATTATGGAAATTTTACAGACAGAACTGGGGGAATCTGCTGGAAAAATAAGTCAAGAGTTTGAATCAATGAAGCAGCAGCAAGCCTCTGATGTTCATGAACTTCAGCAGAAGCTCAGAACTGCTTTTACTGAAAAAGATGCTCTTCTTGAAACTGTGAATCATCTCCAGAGAGAAAATGAAAAGTTATTGTCTCAACAGGAATCAGTATCAGAATTTGAAGATACCATAAAGAACCTTCAAGAAAAGAATGAAGTATGTTTAGTTAGCCTCAGTCAGAGAGATAACACGTTACAAGAATTAGAAGCAAAGATAAGTTCTCTTACTGAGGAAAAAGATGATTTCATAAATAAACTAAAAAATTCTCAAGAAGAAATGAATAATCTTCATAAAAAATGTGAAGGGGAGGAAAAATTGATTATAGAATTTAAGGAGAAAGTGAAGCAAACTACCAAGTACAACAGTGAACTAGAACAAAAGGTAAACGAATTAATGGCAGAACTAGAAGAGACTTTAAAGGAAAAGGATCAAAATGACCAAAAACTAGAAAAACTTGTGGTTCAAATGCAAACTCTATCTGAAGACAAGGAAGCATTGTCTTCTGAAGTGAAGTCTCTTTATGAGGAAAATAATAGACTAAGTTCCGAGAAGAACCAGTTGAGTAAGGATTTGGAAGTTCTTCTGTCTCAAAAAGAAGGAGAAGCCATCCTTAAAGGACATATAACTGAATTAGAAAAGAAACTTCAGTTAACTGTTCAAGAGCAAGATAATTTTAAAAAACTGTCTGAAAATGAGCAAGTTCAGAAGTCATTTGTCAAAACTCAGTTGTATGATTTTCTTAAACAAATGGGGTCAAAAGTTTCAGAAGAAACTGAAGAACAAGATGTTGTAAATGTCCTACATGCTGTAGGTGAATCCTTAGCAAAAATAAATGAGGAAAAACACAACTTAGTTTTTCAGCATGACAAAAGGGTATTTGAGTTAGAAAAAGAGATAAAGTGCCTTCAAGAAGAGAGTGTAGTTCAGTGTGAAGAACTTAGGTCTTTGCTAAGAGACTATGACCAAGAAAAAGTTCTCTTAAGGAAAGAGTTGGAAGAAATCCAGTCAGAAAAAGAAGCCCTACAATTTGACCTTCTAGAAATGAAGAATGCTAATGAAAAAATAAGGCTTGAAAATCAGAATCTTTTATTTCAAGTTGAAGAAGCATCTCAAACATTATATAACAAAAGTGAAGTCCATAACAAAAAAGAAGAATGTTTCATAAAGGAACATGAAAACCTAAGGCCAGTACTAGAACAAAAAGAATCTGAATTGCAAGATTTGAGAGCAGAGTTGATACTTTTAAAGGTACTATTAATTTAAACTATGTTCATTCAAATAAATTATTAGTTCCAGTCATAGACTAGAATATATATATATTAAAATTTTTACACTTTGGTGTCAGAAGTCAATTTTTAGTGTTTAAGCTTGAATGATAAATTTCTGAAAAGTGCATTAAACATTTTCATGTTGTATATCCTATTTATACATTCATCTTTTTTTGGTTTTAGGTCATTTTAAAAGCTTGAACTTAATAAGATTAAATTTTTCAGGGTTTAAATGTCTTGGTGAAAAGTGAACTTACATAAGATTAGATGATTGAGGATTTAAATGTCTTAGCCAAAGGTACATTTGTCACTAGCAAAATTACACACGAAAAAGCTCAAGTTTCAAGTCTTGTGTGATATACACTATCTTTCTTAAAGAGCACAAAAAAGTGGGCTGTAGGGGTATTTTACTTGGCTAAAATTTTAGTATTTCTCACTCATGTTTGAACCAATGATAAAGTATAATCTTTTAGCCTTTCCTGATTACATATGTATTTGACAGGTATCATGTTCATCATGGCTTTGGGTGCTACTACTTTTTAGCAAATGCTAAATGTTTGGTAAGGTCAGTATTACCTGGTCTATTAAGAGAAGAAAAAAAACTGTTGACCAAATTACTTTTTTTAGAAATTCTCTTTAATAGTGATTTTCTCATAAATAGTGATTTAGTGATTCCAATAGTGATTTCAATTTCAATAGTGATTTTAGTGATTTCAATAGTGATTTTCTCTTAAATAGTGATTTAACATGATGGCTAATTCATCATGGGAAATGAAATGAATTCTGTTTTTGGTCTTTGTTTTGTGTTTTTTTTCCTATAAAATTTAGGATTCCTTAGGGAAATCGCCTTCTGTAAAAAATGATGAACTCTCTTCAGTAAAAGAGCTGGAAGAAAAAATAGGTAACTATAGTTTTATATATGTTGTCATAATTAATTAGACAAATTCTTATTTGTACTAGATTGGGAAGTATAGTAGCTAGTTAATGAGTTGCTAAAAATGCAGTAAGTGGCTGTCTTTTCCTTATGCCCCATCTTGCCCCTCTGCCATCTGTTTGTCTTCTCTTTCAAAAGTGTCACTTTCTATTGTTTGATCCAAACAAAAGACTAGTGTGATTCCATTTAAAAATGGTTCCCTGGCTCGGCGCCTGTTGCTCAGTCATTAGGGCGTGGGCCACATACACTGAGGCTGGCAGGTTCAAATCCAGTCCAGGCCTGCTAAGCAACAGTGACAACTGCAACAAAAAAATAGCCAGGCGTTGGGGTGCCTGTAGTCCCAGCTACTTGGGAGGTAGAAGCAAGAAAATCGCTTAAGCCTAAGAGTTTGAAGTTGCTATAAGTTTTTATGCCATGGCACTCTACCCAGGGTGACATAGTGAGACTCTGTCTCAAAAAATAAAAAAAATTAAATTTAAAAAAATATGGTTCCCTTATTTGGGGATTGTTCATTCATTTAGCAAACTTTATTTGAATACCCAACTATTCTAGACACTAATTAAGGTACAGACCATATGCTCGAAGAGTTCACTGTTAGATGCAGCTTTAATTACAGTAGTTTGAGGTGTGGACAAGAAAGTGTGCTGAAAGCATGGGAAGTTGCCTGTTTTGAGTTAGGAAAAACATCACACAACAGGGTTTTCAGCTGGGTCGTGAAGAATGAGAAATTTAATACAGGAAGAGAGGTATTCTAGCAAGAAGAAGTAGGTGCTCAGCTTTTGACAAATATAACATCAAGGAGCATATTAGGGAAGTTCCTGGAGTGGGAGAAGCATAATCATTAACACATTCGTGTGACCTGTATGCAGAGGAGTTGGGGATTTATCTTATCTGTTCATTCCTCATAGTAACATTATGGGTAGCTGTTTCATTCCCATTTAAAGATGAAGAAATGTAGAGTGGAAGTGTTAGGTAATGTGGTGATGATTCCTCAATTTAGTGCTCATTTATGTTGGAGTAGGAGACATTGAAATGTGCCAGTTTTCTATAATGGGTGATTGGGGCAGATTAGAATGCTCAGTTTTTGACAAATTAAGTTTAAATATCAATCCAATCATGTAGAATTCTATGCAAATTTGGAGTTAAGAAGACAGAACTAAGCTAGAGTTAAATAGTGGACATTAAAAGCCAAGAGATTGAAATGACCAAGGGAGTATAGAAAAAATGAGGACCAGAAACAGTTCCCCATCATTTGAAGATGGAAAAGATAAAAACAGCAAAGGAGATTGAAGAATAGTCAGCGAGGGAGGAAAACCTGGAGAATAAAATGCCTTAAAAACTAAGTCAAGTGAAATGCAGATGGAAGAAGGAAAAAATGTTAAGCTAATGCTAAAGGTGCTGTGTCAAGTAAGCTGAGTGCTGAGAACTAACCATTAGCTTGAAACAACTAGAGGTTGGTTTCCATGAAGTGCTGGAGCCAGAGCTTGATTACAGAAGTTCTAGGAAAAAAAAGATACAGAATTTGAGAGCAGGTATAGACAACTCTTTCAAAGAGATTTTGCTATAAAAAGAAATGTGACAATATCTAGAGGGACAGTATGGTCCATTTTTTTCTTCATTGGAAGAATAACAGCATGTTTGAGCTGTTGAACCTGTCCAATTGTGATCTGTCTCTACCTCTTTTCACTGCTTTCACTATTTGTTCCTGATCTTAATTTCTTGATGATATTTTTCTTGTTGCGTGTTTAAAACCTGTTGGGAAAAATCTGCTAGAAAGTGGGTAATTGCTGCAGAAAAAGAGGAGAAAATTGCTCCTCTGATTTCTGAGTAGATGAGGTGTGGGATGAAATGCTGGTGTGGAACAGTTGGCCTTTGTTACACACATAAACATTTAACCACAGGCAGTCACATGGAATGTACAGTCTGAGTAAATAATCAGGGACAATAATTTAGATAATAACTCAAGTTAAGCAAAGATATCAAGAAGTCACATCTTCCTTTTAGAAAGATGTTTGGAGATCACTTAGGTATCTAAAAATAGGCCTGCCATTCGATCCTTCAGTTCTTCTACTAGGTATATATCCAGAAGACCAAAAATCACTTTATGACAAAGATATTTGCACCAGAATGTTTATTGTAGCCCAATTCATAATTACTCAGTCATGGAAGAAGCCCAAGTGCCCATCAACCCATGAATGGATTAATAATTGTGGTATATGTACACCATGGAATATTATGCAGCCTTAAAAAAGATGGAGACTTTACCTCTTTCATGTTTACATGGATGGAGCTGGAACATATTCATCTTAGCAAAGTATCTCAAGAATGGAAGAAAAAGTATCCAATGTACTCAGCCCTACTTTGAAACCAATTTATTGCTTTCATATGAAAGCTATAACCAACTATAGCCCAAGAAGAAGAGGAGAGGGATGGGAGGGGAGAGGATGGTATTGAGGGAGGATAATTGGTGTGACCATCTATGGTGTATTTTACAAGGGTACATGTTAAATTATTAAGTGTAGAATATGTCAACACAATAACTAAGAAAAAGCCATGAAGGCTATGTTAACTAGTTTGATGAAAATATTTCAAATGGTATATAAAACCAGCACATTGTACCCCCTGATTGCATTAATGTTCACAGCTATGATTTAATTAAAACATAATAGAAGTAACGAACAAACAAAAAAAAGAAGTCACATCCTGAACACCAGAGTTCAGACAGGGGAGCTAGGTGCCTAAAGAGGTTACGGGAGAGATCAAAATTGGATAGATAAAACATATTACAGATTTAGCTGTAAAAATCAGACCCACTATCTAAGAGTAGAAGTGTTCCCATGGAGCATAAAGGCATCATCAGCATTTGGTATCCTACTTGATCCTGATTTGTAAAATATCACCTAAAATCCTAGCATACCTGCACTTCTAGAAAGTCTAATCTAATGTTAAAGGTTTCCTAAAAGCCTGTCCAATTCCTAGAAATTTATGAAATGGCTAAAAATAGTATACTATTTTGGAGGATTAAAGAAAATGGAAATAGGCAGAAGAATCACTTATCTAGGAGTTCAAGGCTATGGTGAGCTATGATTGTGTCATTGCACTGTAGCCTGGGTGACAGTGAGACACTATCTCTTAAAAAAATAAAAAAAGGAAAATTTGTACATTGTTTGCCTCACATAAGGAATAATTTTCACTTAGTGTTTCTGTTACTTATTTTTATTTCAAGTGGCTGAATTTGTGTTCCAGAATAAACATCAATTTCTGGGGCTAAAATAAGTAATTTGAATATTTTCCCTTTTTTTCTTTTGTGTTTATATATAATTCTTTCATTTTCTGTTTTTAGGAAATCTGGGAAAAGAATGCAAAGAGAAGGAGGAGAAAATAAATAAGATAAAATTAGTTGCCGTGAAGGCCAAGAAAGAACTAGATTCCAGCAGAAAAGAGGTAAGCTGCCTTAAAAATGCAAGATTCAAGAATCTCACATTAGGAGACCAAGAGTTTTCTGTCCCTAAAAAACTCTTAACTTTACTGCGTATTTGAAATAGGCCCAGACTATAAGGGAAGAACTTGAATCCGTTCGGTCAGAAAAGGACCAGTTGTCTGCTTCTATGAGAGAGCTCATTCAAGGAGCGGAGAGCTATAAGGTAAAAACAGTCATTTTAATAACACCATGTTCACAACATTTAAATCGAGAAATGTACTGGAAATGTAAAACTCATCCATAAAACAATTTGTATTTTTCAAGTAAATCTTTATTTTTTTTATTTTTTGTTTAATGTAGTAGAGTCCTAATACCATATTTTGTGAAAAATATTTTTTTAAAAACCTAGAATAAAATACTTGATGCTTTCACTACTCCTAAATAGAAAAGGCTTTTCCAAACTTAAAAGGAATATGAGTAATTAAAAGTAAAGAAGTATTTCTTAAAAATAGATTTGTAAAATTTCTCTATATATTCGGCATACTAATGTTTTATCATATTTTCATGTAAATTTAAATTTACATTTCTACATGTTCATTGCCAATTTTTATATGAAATTTATAAATGTAAATATGACAAGGGATTTACGGTAGAATCAGAGGTGCTGAAATGTTTAAGAATGTTGACCACTTGTTAAAAAATACATATAACTAAGTTCTATTAGGTTTCTCAGGGAGCATCATTATAAAGATGCAGAGTAATTTTATAATTTACTTCTTTTGTCTAGTTTTTTCATTGTTTATATCACTTATTATCAGTTTATTAAAGGTCCTTATTATTAAAAGGGCTCTGAACACATGAGAGTCCTTAGGGATAGTAAATTTGTAAGTATTCAGAGATTTAGAAGCATCTACCCTACAAAGCATCAAGGAAAGTCGACCATTACATGAATAGCATTCATTTTTTGTTCCAAGACTCTCCTTAGGAATAATACTTGATTAAAGTTAGAATTTCCTGGAGGGAGCCATTACTTACAAGAATCAGCCTTGGCATAAATAATTCATTTTTATAGCAGCCGCCAACTATTAAAACCATAATGAGTAAAAATAAAGGCAGCTAGATAGAGTCTGAGATGATGAAGATCTCTGATATTTAGAAGAATCCATACAAATCAAGCACAAAATCTTCTCTTTATGGAAAAGGAAAGATACTAGTGATTTCTCGACCCTGTATTCACATGTGCCAGGAAGTAACGGAATCCTAAAAAATAGCTGGGCGTTATGGCAGTCGACTCTAGTCCCAGCTTCTCTGGAGGCTTGAGGCAAGGGGATCACTGGAACCCAAGAGTTTGAGGTTTCCATGAGGTATGATGCCATGGCACTTTACCAACGGCAGCAAAGTAAGACTCAGTCTCAAAAAAAAAAAAAGAAAGAAAGAAAATATAAGCCACATTTTAGATTGCCACTTCCGGTGTTCTGCCATTCAAGTCACTAAATAGCCAGACCATAAAATCAAAATTCAGATTCTAACACTAGGCCACCAGCTGAATCAAATAATTGGCTGTTTGTAAGTCAGATTTAGAAACAGGCTGGGCATGATGGCTCATGTCTGTAATCCCAGCACTTTGGGAGGCCAAGGCAGGAGATATCTTGAGGCCAGGAGTATCAGACCAGTCTAGACACCATAGCAAGACCCCATCTCTCAAAAAAATTAAAAACTTAGCTGTGTGTGTTGGTATGTGCCTGTAGTTCCAACTACTCAGGAGGCTGAGGCAAGAAGATCACTTGAGCCCAGGAGTTCAAGGTTGCTATGAGCTATAATTCTTCCACTGCACTCTAGCCTGATGATTGGAGACCCTGTCTCTAAAAAAGAAAACAACAAAATTACGTTTTAAGAATCAGATTTGACAAGCAAGATCCAGAAAGAACATAAATGCTACACTAAACCACAAGAGACGCCTGGGAAAGTACGCCAAGGCTATAGACCCAAATAAAGGCTACTTCCAGGCTTCATGAACTCTTGGTTCATGTAATTTCTTATGTTTACACATAGTACATAGCATCTCAGTGGGACTCCCATCTCTAAAACAAAATTTAAATAAATTTAGTAAACTTTCCAAGAAAACACAAACGTTTTACTAGTTATTTTGCACGCACATTCATGAGAAGAACAGTCAGAAGTTGTCCAGGGACAAAGGCAAAAACAGGACTTACAAGAGAATAGGGAGGGGGCGGCACCTGTGGCTCAAGGAGTAGGGCACCAGCCCCATATGTTGGAGCCCAGCCCCGGCCAAAAACCACAAAAAAAAAAAAAGAGAGAGAGAGAGGGAGAATAGGGAGGAAAAAAAAAAAAAACTACAGGCAGTCAGGAAACATTGAATCTCTTACATAATTTGAAGGATAACCTAATTAGCTAGTATGTAGTAAAAAAAGTCTGAGCAGTCTGTCCTTGAGTAGGCCAACTAGGAATATCCAAGAGAAAAAATAAGTTGATTTTTGATTCCTCAGAAAATCCTGAAAGTCTTGTTGCAATTCTTGTTGTGAAAGAATAAATTTCTGTAATATCTTCCAATAGCACCTACACCTTATAATAGACAAGGCCTAGAACGGTTCCCCCATTAGAATTCTTCAGGCAGAGTTAATTGGTGTCTAGATTAAACTTTTTGTCCTCCTTAAATTTGGCTTCCATTTTGGAAGTTTATTTTTGCCAATAAGTAGAATATTTAACCTTGGTGCTATTGTATACATTTAAAATTTTCTTCTCCTTTAATATATTCCTCCCACCCCCCAATACCAAAAGTCATATGAATTATGATAATTTTATTATCTAATGCCAACTATGTATTATACCAAATGTTGAACATGGGTAAATATTTTAAGTATCTAGGATAGACCCATAAACCTTATATCAAAGTAGCTTGTTAATAACAGTCTGACCTGTTAAATGCATAAAAATATTCCAAATTTAAATCCTTATGTCTTTTGTTGCAGAATCTTTTATTAGAATATGATAAGCAGTCAGAGCAGTTGGATATGGAAAAAGAACGTGCTAACAATTTTGAGCACCATATTGAAGATCTTACAAGACAATTAAAAAATTCAACTTTTCAGGTAATTTTAAATTGAGTAATTCACAAATGAAAATTGCAATAATATATTTTAGGGTGGGCACAGTGGCTCATGCCTGTAATCCTAGTACTCTAGAAGGCCAAGGGTTGTGGGAATGCTAGAGCTCAAGAATTTGAGACAAGCTTGAGCAAGAGTGAGACCAGAAAAAAACTAGCTGGGCATTTTGGTGTGTGCCTATAGTCCCAGCTACTCAGGAGGCTGAGGCAAGAGGATCGCTGGAGCCCAAGGGTTTGAGGTTACTGTGAGCTATAAATGCCACATCACTCTAGCATGGGCAACAGAGTGAGACCTGTCTCAAAAAAAAAAGAAAGAAAAGAAAAATTATAATAAGTATATTGTAATATCAGTACTTTTTGTATAAAAAATTAATAAATAGCCACAAACAGAATTTCTTCCTCCACCCTCAGTCCCCTGTTAAGAAAAGAATGTAACAAAATAACTACCAACTATCCTTTCTTATTACTCTAATCTCCCTTCCCTGGGTTTTTTGCTTGCTTTTTAGTTTATACTCTTTGCTGGTACATCTAGTTTCTTACAAGGTTTGCCATATCAATATCACAGTGATAGTTCTTTAAACTCATTTTTAATTTAACATTCTGTGTAACTGATTTTGAAATCTTTATTGTACATACTATGCCAAATTATCATTAATGTATCTTTTTAGTTTTTTTCTCCTGTATTTACAGTAATGAATGTTTATAGTAATGAATCATTTGTCATTCCAGTGTGAAAAACTGAATTCTGATAATGAAGATCTCCTGGCTCGGATTGAGACATTACAGTCTAATGCCAAGTTATTAGAAGTACAGATTTTAGAAGTCCAGAGGGCCAAAGCAATGGTAGACAAAGAATTGGAAGCTGAAAAACTTCAGAAAGAGCAGAAGATAAAGGTAAAAAGGATCCTGTGTGGAATTAATTCACATATAGTTATGTGTTTATCAAAATACTATTTAATGAAGGAAATACTTACTAAAAAGCAACATTTGTGAGTACAAAAGAGTTCATTAACTCTTTACATATGCCAAGTTATGGTTTTGGTATACATTTATGTTAAATATAGAAATACTACCAAAATGTTTGTATTTATTGTGTTCAGTTTTATAGCCCCTTACAAATACCTTTGTAGTATATGTGCTGTTGAAGCAAGCACAACCTTTTTAATGTTGATTGAGTTGTAGAAATTGTTTACTTTTTTTGGGGGCCGGGGCTGGGTTTGAACCCACCACCTCCGGTATATGGGGCTGGCGCCTACTCCTTTGAGCCACAGGCACCGCCCAGAAATTGTTTTTACTTTTAATTTTAGGAACATGCTAGTACGGTAAGTGAACTTGAAGAACTTCAGGTACAACTTCAGAAGGAGAAGAAACAGCTTCAGAAAACCATGCAAGAATTAGAGCTGGTTAAAAAGGTAAAGTAAAACCCCCAGAATCAAAACTGGTATCAGTATTTACATGTTAAACTATTCTATACACATTGAAAAGAAACATTTTAAAATGTTATTTGTGGTATTAAAATAATTCTTATAAATTGTTAGCCTCAAAAAATTGGAAATTTTACTTATTTATGTAAGTACCTGTCTATTCAGAAGAAACTAGGCTTACAAATTATAAGATTTTTGATTTGATATTTTGTCTTCTGTTCATTGTCAAAGTTGAAATTTGTATGGTACTTACAACTTTGGCAATTTTTCTCTGCTTTTTCAAAGATTAGGCTAAAAAAGAGCCACTTAAGATACTATTATTTTATAAATATCAAAGTTAATGAAAATTATAATGAAATACAACAAAGCTAAGAAAGTTAAAAGATTAGAAAATATTTTGTGAAATTAAAAACTAGGAAGTATCCAACTTCTCATTTTTTTGTTACTATGTAAACTATTTTTATGTTACAGAGAAGCATTATAGTACCTGTTTATTCCTGTGGCATCATTTTAGCAGTTTTACAAATGAAATTAAATGAAACGGCATTATGTAAATCTTTTATTTATAAAATGTGCAGGATGCCCAACAAACCACATTGATGAATATGGAAATAGCTGATTATGAACGTTTGATGAAAGAACTGAATCAAAAGTTAACTAATAAAAGCAGCAAGATAGAAGACTTGGAACAAGAAATAAAAATTCAAAAACAGAAACAAGAAACCTTACAAGAAGAAATAAGTAAGTTAAACAAAATTCACTTGACCTTATGTTTATTTCATCATAACAGAATTTTAGTGGGGAGGGTATTATTTATTTCACCAGTCTTTGCCAATCAGATGTTTAACACAGTGCTAAATGTTAAGGTCCAGAAGGGGTGTGAAACCATTTGCCATTAAACATTCGTTCATTTAAACATTTCTTAAATACTTTGGTGATTCCTCATCTAGGTGAGGTAAATTGCCTATGTGTTGGTAATTATTAAAGTTAGGGGACGGGTATAGTCGAGTTTGTTGTGCTAGTATCAGTACTGTCATATATGTTTGAAATAGTGCATAACAAAAAGCTAAAACAGTTTTCCTTAAAGATAAATTGACGCAGAAAGATTCATCATTTATATATTTAAGTTCACTCATAAAAATTGTTTCATCTCTTTCTTCTGAAATTATTTCTTACACTAGCCTCACTACAGTCTTCAGTACAACAATATGAAGAAAAAAACACCAAAATCAAGCAGTTGCTTGTGAAAACCAAAAAAGAACTGGCAGATTCAAAGCAAGCAGTATGTTAATTTCCCAGTTTCATATTTTAGTACTTATTTCATAGTTTATTTATGAATAATTGTTTTTAACTTAACCAAGACTCTCATTCTGTAGGAAACTGATCACTTAATACTTCAAGCATCTTTAAAGGGTGAGCTGGAGGCAAGCCAGCAGCAAGTAGAACTCTATAAGGCAAGTTTCTTTGTACTTTTTAAGATTTAAAGAAATTTTCCCTGTAGAAGTAAGGCAAGGTACCATTTAATGATTTTCCTAATTATCTTATCAATATTTATCTTCTAAGGATATTTAGAAAATTCCTCAACCTACTGAGGAAGTAGAATAAATCAAGTGTGCCATATAACTGAAATCTACCATTTAGCCCAAGCTAGATTATTTTCATTTATTTGAAAATCTATAATATGCCATATTATAGTACAAAATAAAATAAATATGCATCAGAACTTAATGATATTACAGTCACAAGAAGTTTATAAAATATTTTATAAATTTGCTATAAGTATATTTTACATATAATATCTTGAATTATTTAAATAAATATGTAATCTAAAATATTCTTCATTTTTTTTGATGGTTTACAAAAAGGTAAATTAACTTGTTTTAGTGAGAAAATGTTCTACTCATACTGTTCCTACTATTTCAATAATTGCATAAAAATTTCCACTGTTCCCTAACATACACTTACATTTCAAACCGCAAGTTTGAGTTTTAAGGAAAATCTCTTTAACCTGTATTCACTGATTTGCTAAATTTAAAGATTTTGCCCCCAGATTCAGCTGGCTGAAATTACATCTGAGAAACACAAAATCCATGAGCACCTGAAGACCTCTGCAGAACAGCACCAACGCACGCTGAGCGCCTACCAGCAGAGAGTGACAGTGCTGCAGGAAGAGAACTGTGCTGCCAAGGTGCGTTCTTCACCAGCAGCTTCGGGAATTTTCCTACTGGCCTTTTATTCTCCACTTTTAGTGGTTTGTGGTTAAGAGTACTTACTTACTCTTAGATGAAAGCCTGGTTCGGCTCATCTGACTCTAACCCTAACCCCATGCTGACCCAAACCATTACTTGGATCACTTTTTTGCTAAAATGAAAACCACAAGCACATGTTTCCATTTCAACCTTATTTTGCAATTTATTTGTGTAAGAAATCACTTATTTGTAAAACCTATTTTTTAATCAAAAACGTGTTACATTTCTTTCTGAGGACTAAGTGATTATAAAATGACACCATAATAGCATGGCTAGAGGCCTGCAGAACAATGAGACACCGCCTAAAAAGCAATCTTGGCAAAAGTGTCGTGGGAATCTACAGATCACTCAGGAAAATGGGAAACCTAGAACTTAACTTTTACCATCCTATTTTGAAAACCGAAGTTCAAGTAACTTAATTTCTTTGAATTAATTTTTTTCTTCTTTATAAAAAGAGGGGGGTATCATAAGTTAAAATCTATAAATTTCCAAAAGCACATAATGGCATTATAAAATTTATAGGTAGTAAATTTATGTCAGGGTAGAAAACGTGGTAAAATATCACTTTTCAGAAAAAAATTACATCATTTAAAGGTTTTTAAAAAGATCTCCTGACATGAATGGTAAATGTTCAAGATGATGTCTATTCTGATTACCCTGATTGTTCATTACCTATGTTGTGCACAAATCAGAATATCATATGTACTCAGTAAATATATACAGTTAGGTATCAAGAAAAAAAGTTTTTAAGTGCAAGGCCAGCAGAATTATACTTTTCACCAAAATTAATTAGGGGACTAAAAAGAATGTCAGCTATTTTCCTCATTTTCAAAAACAGATTTTCATTGCAATCTGTTAATCTCTGAGAGAAAACAGGAGAATTGTGTTAATAGAAATTTTTTTCTCTCTTTTAATTGTTGTAGGCAGAACAAGCTGCTGTAACCTCTGAATTTGAAAACTACAAAGTCCGAGTTCATAACGTTCTAAAACAACAGAAAAACAAATCTGTGTCTCGGGCTGAAACTGAAGGAGCCAAACAAGAAAGGTAAAAAAAAACATGCAGTTTTCTCCCTGCAGTGCAGATTCTCCACTAAGTTGACTGAATATCCTATTTTGATTTCTTTTATCTGTGAAATTTGGCATATAATTAGCAATGAGAACAGACTTTCTTGTTTTCACCATGTCTACAGGCAGTAGCAGAGAACACTATAAAAGGAACTGCTGTAAACTCTAAAGGACGCTAAAAGATATTAAAGTGAACAGTAAGCCAGGATTTGGTGCTCTCTGAGATACAGGCTTAAAGGTCAATCTTGCCTTAGCAGGATCTTGTCATGCTAGAAATATAGGCATTAAAATTACATTATGACTAGTTTGCCTAATTTTGAAAATTTAGAAGTAAAAGAATAAAAATACTTTTATAATATACTTAACTCACCATTTAGTAGGTTACAGAGAAATTGCTTTAAAATATGTCATTTATTTCAAAAAGTTTTAAATACTAACTTGGTCTAGAATCAAACTTTTCTTAAATTTAGGACTATCTCAGTTCTATTTGAATAGTATACGTTCTTGAGTTGCTTTAAAACTAGCACACAGGATTTCTTTTGTAAATTAATAAAAAAAATATGGAGAACAAAAAACAGCATTCCATGGTATTTGTGTTATTTTTACAAGTTAGAGATTTGGTATTCGGAACTCTCATTGTTCTAAATAAGACTCATTTATTCTGCAGTGTTTAAAAGTTTCTGCTACTTTTTGTTGAGGAATCTGTTAACTATGAGTACTGTACACTGAAATATTATGGGATTATTTACTCTCCAATAGCTCATTATAGAGCTAAAGTTAAATGTCGATACATTGAATAAACAGTGTTACCATTTGCAAGAGCCATTTTTGATCACACCTAAATTTGGGGTTTGAATTATTTGAATGTAAATGTCTTTATGTTCCTTCTACTTTCTTATAAATTAAATACATCTTTTTAAAAAGAGGCTGATAGTGTATTATACTAATTGTGGCAGATTTATGGATTTTAGCTGTTTCCACTTAGTTTTTATTCTAGGTCTAAAAAGACTTCCTGCTTTTTTTCAGGGATTATCCTTCACTGTAACTTGATCTAACATATCATTCTCATGACAGTTAACTTAGAAGTGTATGATTTTTTTATAAGCTAATGGCATAGTCCTGTAACATAAAATAGGCTATTTCAATGCCACTTAATAGTCTACTCCATCTGAATATGAAATTTTTTAACTTAAAAGAAATTTTTTGTAGCCAGGCGTTGTGGCGGGCACCTGTGGTCCCAGCTACTCGGGAGGCTGAGGCAAGAGAATCGCCTAAGCCCAGGAGTTGGAGGTTGCTGTGAGCTTTGTGACGCCACAGCCCTGAGGGCAATAAAGTGAGACTGTCTCTACAAAAAAAAAAAAGAAATTTTTTATAGATCTGTGGTACCAGAGATTTAAAATTCTGGCTGTAACATCCTAGCCTCTGAATTCTTCTGGTTAGTAATGTTCCTTGAGACTTATCCATAATGATAGCAAGAATATGAAATTGGAATATTAAATGATTAAAATATATTTGAAACTGCAAAGTCGGGTTAATGTCTTTCAAAAAAATTCTAAAGTGTATATTTCTGTTTTAGGGAACATCTGGAAATGCTGATTGACCAACTAAAAATCAAATTACAAGATAGCCAAAATAACTTACAGATTAATGTATCTGAACTTCAAACATTACAGTCTGAACATGATACTCTGCTAGAAAGACACAACAAGATGCTACAGGAAACTGTGTCCAAAGAGGCAGAACTCCGGGAAAAGTAAGGTTGCTAGCAGCACCAACGGTACCAGGCAGCAAAGTATTTCCTAGTTGGAACTTTTAATGTGTTGCTCCTTGGAATAAATATAGACTTGAAATAAGAAATAGACACTTCTGCAGGCTTGGTAACTTTGCTATCTGTACCTTAAAGCTTCCCCTTTGAATTGCTTTTGCACTTTTAAGAACAATGTTTATCTGCTCATCTAATATTCTGCCTCTTCCATTGCCCTCATGGCCAGGATGTTTCTTTTAAAAAACAAATGAACAGGCTCGGCGCCTGTGGGCGCCTGTGGCTCAACGGGCTAAGGCGCCGGCCGCGTACACCTGAGCTGGCGGGTTTGAATCCAGCCCCCGGGCCCGCCAAATAACAATGACGGCTGCAACCAAAAAATGGCCGGGCGTTGTGGTGGGCGCCTGTAGTCCCAGCTATTTGGGAGGCGGAGGCAGGAGCCTTGCTTGAGCCCAGGAATTGGGGGTTGCTGTGAGCTGGGATGCCACAGCACTCTATCCAGGGTGACAGCTCTGTCTCAAAAAAAATAAAAAACAAATGAACAAAAATAAAAACCTCACTACTTTACAACCCAGGTGTCATATTACAAGCACTTTTTTCTCTTTAGGAAAGCATTCAGTTATCTGCTGACTGAAAAAGAATACGAAATTTATCTTTGCAACTCTATCTTCAACTTGATTTTGTTAATCACTATAATACCAAAAAATACACATTAGGAGAATTAGCAGAATAAATAGATTATTGTGAACAATAATCTTTGAATTCCTATGATAAAGAAAGTGAGCAGTAGTATTCATTGTATCTTAGACTGAAAAGAATTCTTCATTGAGCATTTTTCCTCAAGGGTGTTAAAATACTTCTCACATCACAGATATGCTTGTAATAATATACCTAATCTGATGCTAATCTGAAAAGGGAAGCATTTGGGTCTTCTTGGCTTAGGCTATCTGTTTTTTTTGTTTGTTTGTTTTTTGTTTTTTTTTTTAAGAGACAGAGTTTCACTTTTCATTCTACAGAGTTTCATCCTCGGTAGAATGCTTCGGTGTCACAGCTCACAGCAGCCTCCAACTCCTGTCCTTACCCAATTCTCTTGCCTCAGCCTCCCAAGTAGCTGGGACTACAGGCACCTGCCACAACGCCCAGCTATTTTTTGCTGCAGTTTGACCCGAGCCGGGTTCAAACCCACTACCCTCAGTATATGGGGCCGGTGCCCTACTCACTGAGCCACAGGTGCCGCCCAAGCTTATGCTATCTGTTAACAGTGTAATTTACATGTTAATTATGTAAACTAAAACTTTGGGGAAGCTCTACCAATTTTCTAACTATTACCAGGGTTTACCATAAGATTAACTTATACATAGTCATGCTCATGTGCTACTTACATAAGAAATTTCCAACACATTTTTCACACTAGAAAAATTACTGCAAATTACATTCTAACACAAAGTACAATTGATGCCTTTAAAGTAATTCCATCATTCCAATAAATATACTTTGGGCACCTAATTGTCAGTCTCTCCACTAAATACTAGAAACTTTTCACAGCATTTTGAGGTATCTTTAGGAGTCTTTTTTCTTTTTCTTTGGAAATATTAAAAACTAATAGTATTGGCTCGGTGCCTGTGGCTCAACAGGCTAGGGCGCCAGCCACGTGCACCTGAGCTGGCGGGTTCGAATCCAGCCCGGGCCCGCCGAACAACAATGATGGCTGCAACCAAAAAATGGCCGGGCGTTGTGGCTGGCACCTGTGGTCCCAGCTACTTGGGAGGCTAAGGCAGGAGACTCGCTTGAGCCCAGGAATTGGAGGTTGCTGTGAGCTGTGATGTCACGGCACTCTATCCAGGGTGACAGCTTGAGGCTCTGTCTCAAAAAAAAAAAACAAAAACTAATAGTATTATTACCGCCTATGCCCTTAGGCTTTTCATTTATAGTCTCTTCCTTTTAAAATGTTTTAACATTTTATGCTTTTTCTATATGAAATTATAAAAATGACTCCAGGGGAATGTGCTAATTAAGCCAACCAGGTAATGTCTGAATTACCCAGAGGCCACAGTTAAACACCTAGTAACAATTGGGACCGAGCAGTGACATGTCATCAGCATAGTCGTTCTGATTTCAGATGGCATTTTCAAGCATCTAGCTCTCAAGTAGGTGAATTCAGAAATGTCATTGCTACTGCCTGAAAACTACAAACTTTACCTTACCTCTAAAATGTAACTTTTTCCCCCTTAGAAAATTTTTGTGACTGCCAATGATCCATCGTTTTTCTTTGTAGATATTGTTTGAATAAAATGCTTATAAGTTCTCTAGACTAATTAATCAATATGAACTTGGCAATTAGAATACCTTTTCTAAAATATATATTTTTATTCATTTCTCCCTTCAGCTGCTAAATACTGTTTTAAACTTTTTGTGATGTGCAAACGTGTAGTAGGTAGGAAAAAATAACTTGGAAAGGCACACATTATACTGTAAACCAGTGTTTATTTACCCCTGGACTGGGGATGAGAGTGAGTAAAGAAAGGCTTTCACATTTTTCTCTACTTCTGAATTGTTTGGGTTTTTATGAGAGAGTAGTTGTGGATCCCTTATGTAAAAAGGAGGGATCTACACCAAACATGTAAAACACGAAAACTACAAGTAAGCCAATAAAAGTAGTGGTCCCTCAATAGTAGATCCACTAGCTACTTTCAGGCTGACTACATAAAAATCACATTGAAAACTGCTGGCAGTAAATTCTAGGACCACACTGGAGTTTCTAATTCATGCGCTATAGCATCAAAACTAGATGTGTGTGTATTTTCAACAAGGTTCTCCAGCAATTCTGATATACAGCCACAGAAAACCAAGTCTTCATGTTTGTTTCATGCTTAGTTAAAAAAACATCCATTTTCGTTTAAAGTATTTTTTTTGTGTGAATTGAAATAAAATGATTTTTTTCATGTTTTCAGAGTAAAATTAATTTATACTGTAAATATAGTCCTATTTTCTGATGAACTACAAAGTCTGAAAAACACAATAGTTTCTCAGCTGAGGTTCTTCATCTGAACTGTGGGACACAGAAAATGATTTGAACCAAATAATAACTGGTGTTAGTTCTCCTTAAGTTGTTACACAACTAGTACATTGTAGATATTTAGGAGAGAAATGATTCATACATTCAGTAGATGCCTTCTCATTCTCTTGCAGAACCCAATTGAGAAAGCCTAGTCAACATGTAAAGCTGAAAGAGCTTGTGTGAACTCAGTTCCTCTCACCTTTTAGGTTGTGTTCAATACAGTCAGAGAATATGACGTTGAAGTCTGAACACGCACAGACTGTGAGTCAATTAATGTCACAGAACGAGGTCCTTCAGAACAGCTTCCGAGATCAAGTGCGGCATCTGCAGGAAGAGCACAGAAAGACGGTGGAGACTTTACAGCAGCAGCTCTCCAAGGTGGAGGCACAGCTCTTCCAGCTGAAGAATGAACCTCCCACAAGAAGTATGTATGTACCCAAGGAAGTATAACCGTTCATGTTTTCGTGTATTTATGTCACTTAAATCCATTCTTCACAAATTCTTAAGAAAGGAGAAAATTTACTAGGTGACAGCCAATGTCAATTCTATGATAATGAATTTTGGATTTGCTTACTGGGAAGATATTTGAACCATTTCAACCCTTCTTTATTATGCTTAGAGAAGCCTATACATATATAACCTCTGAGAATACCGATTTTCATTTATTTATTACCTTTCATGGAAAGGAGTATTTCTTTTTCGCTAACTTAAACATACTCTGTCATTTTCATTACTTATGTCCAAATTCTAGTATTCACTGCACCTGCTTGGTGTTCTCCATTGTTAATCATCAAATGTATCTATTTTTTTAATTCGAAACATTAGATATAAAGCAAAGGACTTTAGTCTTTGCTAAAGACTTTAGTCTTTACTCAAGCAATACTAAACTTATAGACATAGCTTCAGCTTCTTCTCTTCCAATTGTCTAACTAGTTGAAATTTAGTTCAACTGCACCCAGTATCTTCCATTCTACTTCCATGACAGTGCTGTATTTTATTTGTAAGTTGATAGTGTTTTGTTTCACATGAAAAATATTGTCACTAGAGCATTGGCAGCTACAGGTCACTTGTTAGGGTCAGAAACCAACTTCAGAAAAATTTAACATATGCCAAGAATCAACAAAGTAGTTAATCAGCCAAGGACAAACACGTTACACAAGAGATTGTAATCTAGGAATCAACAGTGGAATAAGCAGTTTGGAAAGTATCAGAAACCCAGGAAAATGCTCCAGAAAGGGCAGCTAAGGCTAATACGATTTGAAAGAGCAGAGGAGGCAATTTTATGGAATGAAAAATAAATGAAATTTGAAGTTAAAAAACTTGGTTGGAATTCTGGTATCTAACTCAGCTCATGACTTTAGGTAAAGCCATTATATGTCTCTGAATTTCAGATTTCTTGGAGTCAGTAAACTAATATATTTGAAAGTATCTTACAAACTTTACAGTTCTGTGCAAGTGTTCATTATGAGTATTCAGGAAAGCCTTCCCCAGGCAATGTAATTGATTAGTTCCCTGCATTGGATTTTGTGTCTCATTTCTAGGTTTGCGTGGCAACCTTAGGAAACAGCAGAGGTGAGGTCAATGATGAGAACGTGTGCAAGCAGACTTTAGTGTATGCAGCAATCTGAAGTACTGAATCCACAAAAATAGCTAGAATCTAGCTATTTAATTTCAGTATTTAGCGGTAGCATGGCCCACTACCCTATATTAATAAAAATAAGTAGTGCTCTCACGAGCTTTGTGTTTATTTAGCATTTTATCTTAGATAGCTAGTAGCAGTTTATAGCTTATACTGAAATGACTACTGTGGTTAAAAGTTCAATGACTAAATTATAAGAACTGTTTTAGCAGTCATTCTTTACATATTATTTATTCACTGATCTTCTGATTTTAATTTCCCTACACTATCATTTGATGTTTTAATTTTACTGTGTATCTCTATTATGGAGGAATCCACCAGTTTTGAACTATCTCACACTTATCCATTAAAAAAAATATATAACAGACCCAGCTTCTTCCCACCAACCTATGAAGAACCTTCGAGACAGAAGAAATGCAGACCTCCCTCTTCTTGACATGCACACTGTGACCCGGGAGGAGGGGGAAGGGATGGAGACCACTGACACTGAGTCTGTGTCCTCCGCCAGCACACACACACAGTCTTTAGAGCAGCTGCTCAACTCTTCGGAGCCTAAGCTTGGTATGTTACTCTGTCTAAATGTGTTGTTTCTTTTTACAAGGCTTCTTCCCAAAACACAAAATGTTTTTCTTATTTAATTTTATTTTCTTAATTGAGAGAAATTTCCAAGTTGTATATGCTTTTATTAGCCACTCCAGTAAAATTTGTTTCACTATCCTATCACCTTTTGAAATAGAAAGATTGTGAAACAAATCATTTTTGAAATAAATTGTTAGCTCTACTCCAGTCTTGAATGAGAAATAAGTGGTTAGAAGATCTATGGTGGTATAGAGCATAGGATAAACTATTCTCTCACCCTTTCAAGAAACGGGCTATTTCTACTTACTCCTCTTGATGAAGTAACGCTAAATTTGCCTTTATAAATACGGTAAAGTTTTGGCATATTTTATTCTGCCCTGTAATGACTATTACTGGTCATGATTCAGAGAGAATCTACATGATAGCATCGTGAAGTTTCAGGATCACTAGAATAAAGGCCATCTGTATTCATGGTCACCATGTGGGGCGGAGCCTGCAAGCTGTGGCTCCTTCAGGAAAAGTTAATGGTGGTGACAAAGAGGAGGCATGATAGAGTTGTGGTAGACTCCAGAATCAGACTTGGCTTTGTGATTTTTGCCAAAATTTTGTGACTACTCATCCTGTTCCTTCATCTATAAATTTTGAATAATGATACTTACCCTACCAGATAAAAGATTCTTAAGAGGGTCCATGATATGTGACCATTAAATGTTAATACTTCCCCATGTAGAAGTGAAATGACATAAGTTCTTAGAATATTAATATATGGGAAGAGGATGTATTAAATGAATTCAATAAAATGGTTTAAAAATTATGATGTATGTCAGAAATGGGGCTTGTATAGAGTATATGCTTTACAACAGATACTGTCTGTTTTTTTGTTTTGTTTTGTTTTTTTGAGACAGAGTCTCACTCTGTTGCCCAAGCTAGACTGCCATGGCTTTAGCCTAGCTCACAGCAACCTCAAAATCCTGGATTCAAGCAACCCTCCTGCCTCAGCCTCCAGAGTAGCTGGGACTATAGGTATCTGCCACAACACCCAGCTAATTGTTGTATTTTTTGTAGAGATGGGGGCTCACTCTTACTTAGGCTGGTCTCGAACTCCTTTGCTCAAGTGACTCTCCCACCTCAGCCTCCTAGAATGCTAGGGTTCCAGGCATGAGCCACCATGCCTGACTCAGATATTGTCTCATTTGAGTTACATTCAACATGTAACCCTTTGAGGCACGTTTAATAGATGAATTGCAAAGAGATTTTAAGAAACCTATATAATACCATAGAGTAAGATATTTGTATTTAGATGTTTTTCTTATTTAGAGTCTTTATCTGTAATCTGTGATTTTGAAAATTACTTCTTGGAACAATATCTTGCAGAGCCTCCTTTATGGCATGCCGAATTTACCAAAGAAGAATTGGTTCAAAAGCTCAGTTCCACCACAAAAAGTGCAGATCATGTAAACAGCCTGCTGAGGGAAACGGAAGCAACCAATGCAATCCTTATGGAACAAATTAAGGTGAGGCCAAAAACTCTGGTCACCTTAAGATACCACCAACTGGTTTTTGTTTTTTTTAGGCAGAGTCTCCCTCTGTCACCCTGAGTAGAGTGCCGTGGCATCGGCCTAGCTCACAGCAGTATCAAATTCCTGGCCTCAAGCAATCCTTTTGCCTTAGCCTCCCGAGTAGCTGGGAATACCAGCACCTGCCACAACATCCAGCTAGTTTTTCTATTTTTAATAGAGATGGGGTCTCACTCTTGCTCAAGCTGGTCTGAACTCCTGAGCTCTAGCAATACCCCACCTTGGCCTTCCAGAATGCTAACGTTATAGGCAGGAGCCACACCCAGCCCCGGTTGGTTTTTTTGTTTGTTTTTTTTTTTTGAGACAGAGTCTCACAATGTCGCCCTCGGTAGAGTGCCAAAGCGTCACAGCTCATAGCTCTTGGGCTTAAGCGATTCTCTTGCCTCATCCTCCAAGTAGCTGGAATTATAGGCGCCTGCCACAAAGCCTGGCTATTTTTTTGTTGCAGTTATCATTGTTGTCTAGCAGTCCTGAGCTGGGTTTGAACCTGCCTGCCTTGATATATGTGGATGGAACCCTAACCACTGAGCACGGGCACCGAGCCCCCAGTTGGTTTACTTTTTTTTTTTGAGATTGAGCCTCAAGCTGTCACCCTGGTTAGAGTCCTGTGACATCACAACTCACAGCAACCTCCAACTCCTGGGCTCAAGTGAGTCTCCTGCCTCCGCCTCCCAAGTAGCTGGGACCACAGGCGCCTGCCACAATGCCCCACCATTTTTTGGTTGCAGCTGTCATTGTTGTTTGGCGGGCCCAGGCTGGATTCGAACCTGCCAGCTCAGGTGTACATGGCTGACGCCTTAGCCTGTTGAGCCACAGGCGCCAAGCCACTTAGTCTTTTTTTTAATTGGCATTTTTTATTTTTATTTATTTATTTTTTTGAGACAGAGCCTCAAGCTGTCGCACTGGGTAGAGTGCTATGGCATCACAGCTCACAGCAACCTCCAATTCCTAGGCTCAAGCGAGTCTCTTGCCTCCGCCTCCCAAGTAGCTGGGACTAGAGGCGCCCACCACAACGCCCGTCCATTTTTTGGTTGCAGCCGTCATTGTTGTTTGGCAGGTCCAGGCTGGATTTGAACCTGCCAGCTCAGGTGTACGTGGCTGGCGCTTTAGCCCGTTGAGCCACAGGCGCCGAGCCTAATTGGCATTTTTTAAATAACCCTAGGTTTTAGGACAAAGTTGGCTAACTTTCCTGGGCTAACCTGAAATAATGAAAATAAACCAAAAGCTACAGCTCTGTTTAGACTCAGAAGTCTTCCTCAAAGATTTTAACGTGCTATTACCTTTTTCGTGTCATCCTTTGCCCCATTTTTCTGATAGTATTGTTTATTGTCTTACATTTCAGAATTTTAACTGTATTCTGAACTCACCTTTTGTTTTGCATAAGTGCTGCTCATTGTGGACATCTTAACTGCCTGGGCTCTGGGCGTAGGGGCTAGTGGAGGCTGCAGATGTTCACAAGCCATTTTCAGATTCATTCCTGCTCCTCACAGTGTGTCTGTTATCCCAGAGACCCCAAACCCCACAAGCTCAGTTTCTATAGAGAATAGAAGGCAGAGGGAGCACCATGGTACCATCCTGTAGCCCCAGTTGCTCCTTATGTCAACTTTCCATCAGTCCCAGGCCTTCCAACCCCAGTTTCCACCCTGCCCTTTGCTTCTGAGTCAGGAACTAATTGGCATTTACATAGCGTAAATCCTCTTCACTTATCAGTGGTACTTGGTAAGATGCTGGATTGAGTCATTTCCACTTCTTCATCTGCTTCTCAGCTTCTTTATTGTCACTTGCGTGGGGAGAGAGCAGTTTAAGGAGAAAGAGAGGGAAAAGGCATGTGTTCAGCTGGCCATGTTTAACCATAAGCTCTCAAAACCTATTTTTAATTGATTTCTCCTAACACCAGCTTCTCAAAAGTGAAATAAGAAGATTGGAAAGAAATCAAGAGCGAGAAAAGTCTGTAGCTAGTCTGGAATACTTGAAGAACGTCTTGCTACAGTTCATCTTCCTGAAACCAGGTAGTGAAAGAGAGAGGCTTCTTCCTGTAATTGATACAATGTTGCAGCTCAGCCCTGAAGAAAAGGGAAAACTTGCTGCAATTGCTCAAGGTGGGTCAAAGACTCTTACAACTTCTCTTTTATAACTTAAACTGAATGTTAGCCTTGTGGCAGAGAATTTGTGTGTGTGCTTACAATCTTTTCTCTGACACTAAGGCTTTTAAAATTATAACTTTTAAATTTTATTCATTTAACTTGATTCTATTGTATATGTAAGCTGTGACTAGATTTGAAAAGCTGACTTTTTAACATCTGGAGGCAACTGTAATACATTTATATAATTTTTTTTTTTTAAGAGACAAAGTTTTACTTTGTCCCCCTCGGTAGAGTGCCCTGTCACAGCTCACAGCAACCTCCAACTCTTGAGCTAGGCAATTCTCTTGCCTCAGCCCCCCGAGTAGCTGGGACCACAGGCGCCTGCCACATCACTCGGCTATTTTTTTGTTGCAGTTTGGCCAGGGCCGGGCTTGAACCTGCCACCCTCGGTATATGGGGCCGGCGCCCTACTCACAGCCACAGGCACTGCCCATATTTATATAATTTTAACGTTCAGCAAAATACAATACAATGCTTAGTTTGATCTTCCAGCTCTTTGAAAGTCGGATTTGTATTCTGGTATTGAGTACTAGTGTTGAGCTGAATGTGATTTAGTTTTACATCATACTTTTAACATGTATTGGCTTGTTCCTTTCCTAACCTGCCCCTTTCGCCCCTTCACAGACAATCTAGGAATAACAGAGTCATGTAGCTCAACACATAGCCCATATACGGCAGTCCAGTAGACAAATAATGCTGCCTAGTTTTTAGAGTTTAGATTTTCATGTCAAATGGATTTAATGCAGTGATACTATAAACTCCTTTGAAATGCTTCACATATAGCTGCTGTAGTTCCCTGATTTTGGGTTATATTTTAAGAATCATGGTTTCATTTTTGTTTTAGTTTTAAACATTTTTATTGTAGACATTTTTAAACATACAGGGAAAGTACTGCAATGTCCCTTGTAGCTAACAGCTATCATCTCTACTAGTTTTCAACTCATGAGCAGTCTTTTGGCAGGGGTAGGGGAGAGCTTGAGATTTTAAAGCAAATCCCATACATCACTTCATTTGCTCAGTGAATATCAGTGTTTATTGGATTTCTCTGTCATCTCTACCCTATTTAATGGTTTTTGTGCCTAGATTATCACAAATGCCTTTTTACAATAGCCCAAACAGTATATTGCATTTGGTTAATGTTGCTTAAACTTAGTTTTGTCGGTTTAGGGTTTTTTTCTTTTTTAGCTATAACAGTTCCACGTTCCTTTTTTAAATGCATCATTTATTAATTGAAGAAATTGGTTATTTGTCCTATAGCAGTCCTATATTCAGGGTTTGGTACTTAAAGGTAGCATTGAACTTGTTCCAAGTGCTTATAAATAGGAAGTTAGATCTCTAATTAGATCCAGATATAACAGGGCCAGATGGGGCAGGAAAATATCTTGTAGGTGGCATTGTGTACTTTCTAATACATCAATAGACCCAGAATGTCTGGATGACTGACCTCATCTTGTTGCTGCTCTTTAACATGTTTCACCTTCCCCTGTAACTCCTAATTAAATGGATAGATTTAAAGTCATCCTCAAAATTAAGCAGGCATCAAAATCAGTTGGTCATTAAAACTCCATCAAAACTCCCAGTTTCTGACCCAGGATTTTGTATTTTTTTGCCATTAGATACTGATACTCCTGGTCTAGAGGCCCATACCTGGAGCACTCCTAATCTAGAGGACTGATAAGATTCAGGCTTAATTTCTTTACAGAAATACTTCCTAAGTATAATAGTATTGATAGTTTCTTCGAATCTGTTTTCTTAGAGTACATCTTTGTAATGATGAAAGAGAAATGTTTTCAATACTAATGATAGTCTCAGTTTTGCAAATTATGGGTACATTCCCATAACCACAGTAGCATTTTTGTTATAAGATTCAAAATAAGAATCCATTATATATATTTTTAGTAATAAATTATTCTATATTATTAACTTGCTTTATATACTATTTTAATTCTATCAAGACTAGACCCTTTTTATCATTGTAAAATTAACCAGAACTTTAATAAAATGCATATATTTTTTAAAGTGTAGCTTTGCACAGAATACTGATATGATTTCTAAATATGTAGCATTATCTTTTTTAAAACCCTAGCATGTTTAATGTAATGTAGATGTTGCTAACACCCAAGGGGCTCTTATAAGTTGAGGATCCATTGATTAAAAGATCTAAAATATTAACCTAAGGTATATCAATAACAGAAATTTGTAAATAATTTCATAAAAGATATACATACACATATACTATATAGAAATTTATAAGAAACCCAGAACTCTAATACATAGTTTTTCTACATCCTATAAACATATAGGAAAACTACACTTACTAAACTTAAATTAGTTTGATTTTTAAGGTTATTTAATTCTTGCCTCTTATTTATGTGAGTAAATAAAAGAGAATTTATAAAAACTGAAAATTTTGATGGTTGGATGCAGATTTAGATACGGCTTAAGAGAGAATATAAACCAGAAGATAGGTCAGAAGTAATTGTGCAGAATTGAGTGTGGAAAAACAAAAGATGAAAGAAATAGAAAAGTGAGCAAAAGATACGGAATGAAGGCATCAAACATATATTTACTGATTGAAGGTATAAAGAGGGGAAAGAATGGGGCAGAGATAATACATGAAGAGAATGGCTGAAATTCTTATAAAACTGATGAAGTATATCCATCCCCAGATTAAGAAAACCAAAATCTCAAGCATGATAAAAACAAAAACAAAGAAATCGACCTCTTTTCACATAAAGTGAAACTTCCCCCCAAAAAAACAAGACAAATTTTAAAAGCAGCCAGGAGAAAAAGATACGTTGCTTCACCTTTGAAAGAGTAACAGATTCACAGTCGAATTCCCAGCATCACTGGTATAAGACTATCTGCACTGTGCTGAAAAAAGTAACTGCCAGTCTTACATAAGTATTTTTCAAGATCTTTCTGACAAGTTCATAAGAAACCCAGAACATGCAGGGGACAGAATGAGAGTGAACAAACAGAAACTAAGAATTTGCCTCCATTGGAAATTCTCAACAATGTACTCAAGACAAAGGAAAATTTCCTAGGAAGAAGGTATGAGACAAGAAGGAAAAACATGCAGAGGAAACCTGTTGCCACCTTACAGATAGGAGCTTAAGACCTTAACACTAGGGACATTGCATTACCAGGGCCCTGAAGAGAATAACCAATGTTGCACACATGTAGGATGCCAGAAGAATCTGAGAGCCACTCTTTCTAGCACTGGAGAGGGCAGGGCCATCAGAGCAAACAACCCAAGTACATCTTGTCTCCTATGTCCTTGGAAGCAATGTTTATGATTTCTGATTTTACATAAAGTTTATAACAGCATTTTTCTTTCCGGTTGCTACCCATTAGTGAGTAGTGAAATTAAATTAGTGGATCACATCCAAAATATTTTTTTAAATGAAAAGTCAAACATCAGAATATGTTGAATCTAGGAAGGGTAAGAATTGTTTCTTGAAATTCTAAGTATAATACATCAGCATGGGTATCTAGTCTGACTGTATCAGATCCTAATGTAAAATGTTTTCTTTCTTGGGGTTTGGGTGTATTTGTGAAATATTAGTTTAGGGAGTAAAATAGGTTACCCAACTCTGATAAGCAACATAAAACTCCTTATAGTAAACACATATTATGAGCCAACTTAAATTTCAAGCAGGTTTCATGAGCTGCTCAGAACAGCCTGTCAGTTCTTTGTGGAGTGCAGCAGTAACCCCCAAACAAGTAACATCAAGGAGACACCACTGGGAAGTATTGGTTGTTCCTCTGCTTGCATCACAAATATTCACTCATCCTGTCCCCTGCCTGTTAAATCTCAACACAGTTCATATTTGGGTGTCTCTTTTCTATCTGAGATAGAACTTTTTCTCCCCAGATAAGTTAGCCACATAGTACACATACTTCTCTATGCAAAATTAGAATCTCTACTTTGCTACTCAAGCAAGAGCTAGAAGTTGGTTCTCTATGTCTTCTTTACTTCCAAACTAGGTCACAGTTCACAGAGCTGGATACTTTCCCATAATGTTCACAATACACACACCACAGTCTCTGAGTCTTTCGAAGTAAATAAAGGGGGAAAAAGGCCAACCACCCAATAGGAAAATTGGCCAAGCGTGCCATAAACTTTTTGATCATCTCCAGACTGGCAGGAAGAGAATGCATGCTCACATTCCCACTGCAAGTGCTTGATTTGATTTTCAGAGGATATAGAATATGATCAAAAGAGAATAAACTCTCAGTAAAGGAGCAATGCACCCTGTCTCAACACAGCTTCTCTCTTGGTCCTTGTTTAGCTAAAGAGGTAAATACCTGCCAGGAACATTGTCAACACAGTACAGTTTCTTTCTATCTGAGATAGAACTTTTGCTCCCCAGATAAGTTACCTACACAGAACATATACTTCTCTATACAAAATTAGAATCTCAACTTTGCTACTCAAGCAAGAGGTAGAAGTTGCTTCTCTACGTCTTTACTCCCAAACTAAGTCACAGTTCACAGAACAGGGTACTTTCCCATATTGTACAGGATCCTGCCAGATCTGAGAGCACAGCTGAATTTTTATTTCATCACAAGACTGAGGATAGCATTTATTCCATATGAACATAGGACAGTCTGCATTTCAGTTTAAGGCAATCGTCTGGTTCTCTTTATTCTTAGGAGCAAAGCTCCTCTCTCAGAACACCTAATCAGTGCCCAGTTGTCTATCTCTTAGACGTCTCTTTCTCTAGCTTCCTAGAAGCTCTTCATGCAGCTTGTGGAAGATAGACTTCTAGAAAGTCTTTGCCTTCATGATTTGCTCCTTCAGAAATACATGCCTTTGTGTAATCCTCTCGGCCAGTAGACTGAGCTACTGAGTTATTTTTAAGCAGCAAACTATAACAAAGGTGGTAGGTTACAAGGGATTGTGAGTTAATGTCTTGCTAGCAGACTGTCTCTGCCTTCTCTGTTTGTACACTTTGATGAAGTAAGCTGTCATATAGGAGAGGCCCATGTGCTGAAGAACCAAGGCTGTCAGAAAATAGGAAGCAAGAACTGAGGCTATCAGTTCAGTAGCCTGAAGGAACAAAATTCTGCAAACTACCACATGAGTTTGGAAGCAGATCTTTCTCCAGTCCAGCCTTCAGATGAGATCCCATCCTGCCAATATCTTGATTGCAGCTCTGTGTGATTACCCTGAAACAGAACCATTCTTTTTTTTTTGGACAGAGTCTCACTATGTCACTCCCGGTAGAGTGCTGTGGCATCACAGTTCACAGCAACCTCAAACTCCTGGGCTTAAGAGAGTCTCTTGCCTCAGCCTTCCAAGTAGCTGGGACTACAGGCACCTGCCACAATGCCCAGCTTTTTTTTTTTTGAGACAGACCCTCAAGCTGTCACCCTGGATAGAGTGCTGTGGCATCACAGCTCACAGCAACCTCCAATTCCTGGGCTCCAGCAAGTCTCTTGCCTCTGCCTCCCAAGTAGCTGGGACTGCAGGTGCCTGCCACAACGCCCAGCCATTTTTTGGTTGCAGCCGTCATTGTTGTTTGGCGGGCCCAGGCTGGATTCAAACCCACCAGCTCAGGTGTACGTGGCTGGCGCCTTAGCCCACTAAGCCACAGGCGCCAAGCCCCAGCTATTTTTTTGTTGCAGTTGTCGTTGTTTGGCAGGCCTGGGCTGGGTTCGAATACACCAGCCCCTATGTATGTGGCTGGCGCCCTAGCCACTGAGCTACAAATGAACAGAACCATTCTTGATCGACTGACCAGTAAAATATAACAAAGGTGGTAGGTTACAAGGGATCCACAGTTTCACAGAAACTGTGAAATAACAAATATCTTGTCTTAAACCACTAGGTTAGTAGCAATTTGTTACCCAGAAGTTCGTAAGTACTGAATGGATAAAATGAGATAGTTAACAAAAAAAGAAATGAAACTAGCTTTTAAACTATAGAGTTTCTCCATTTAAAAGGTTGAAAATGAGTCCTGGCGCTGTGGCTCCCGCCTATAATCCTAGCACTCTGGAAGGCCGAAGCAGGTGGATTGCTGGAGCTTACCAGCTCAAGACCAGCCTCAGCAAGAGTGAGACCCCATCTCTAAAACTAGCCAAGCATTATAGCAGGCACCTGTAACACCAGCCACTTGGGAGGCTGAGAGAGGAGGATAACTTGAGCCCTTGAGTTTGAGGTTGCTGTGAGCTATGATGCCACAGCACTCTATCAAAGGTAACAAAGTGAGACTCTGTCTAAAAAAAAAAAGTTTTAAAACGCTTCTCTGCATGAGGTCCAACTGTGGTACAAATATATGTATGAAAACACAAAGGTGTCTGGACTGGTGAAACTAAATTTAATTTTTTTTTTTTTTTTTTTTTTTTGCAGTTTTTGGCCAGGGCTGGGTTTGAACCCGCCACTTCCGGTGTATGGGGCCAGCACCCTACTCCTTTGAGCCACAGGTGCTGCCCGAAACTAAATTTAATAATGGTCACTTCTGGGGAGAAGAGGAGGGAGAAAAACCTTATGTAATTAAAAGAGGTGTTCCCTTTTCTAAGGTTACAGAAATGTCATTTTATAAATATATATATATATATATATACATATATATATATATATATACACACACACACACACACAGAGAGAAAACGAGAGAAAGATAATATTAAAAAGCAAGGAAGACCCATTCTGAAATTTTTTTGGAATTCCATAATTTTTCTGAGCTTTAAGCCAGGATTTTATAAGAAAGATAAAAAGAATAACTGGAACAATACAAAGTGATACAACCACCTTGGGAAAGTTTGGCATTTTGTATAAAATTAAACATACACTTGGCATACAACAGTCTTACTGTGAGGTATTTATCCAAGAGGAATGAAAGGTTTTATTCATACAAAAACCTCTGCACAGACCTCAATGAATATATTTTAAAAACATTGAATTGTACACTTTTAAAAGGCAGATTTTGTTGTATGTGAAATATCTCAAAAAATTATAATTAAAAAGCCTGTGCACAATTATTTATAGTAACTTTACTTAAAATTGCTAAAAACTAAAACCATCCCAGTTATCCTTCAACTATCAAATAAACAAACTAGTGCAGCCATACAATTGAATATTGCTCAGCAATAAAAAAAAAAAAAAAAAAAGAATAAACTAGTCATACATGGTAGCAGGCACCTGTAGTCCTAGCTACATGAGAGGCTGGGGCAAGAGGATCACTTGGGCCCAAGAGTTCAAGGCTGCAGTGCATGATGATCGAGTCTGGAACAGCTGCTACACTCTAGCCTTGGCAACATAATGACAACACATCTCTTAAAGAAAAAAAAAAAGTACTTACCTGATACAGCAACATAGCAACATGGGTAATTTTCAAATGTTTTATGGTATGTGAAAAAAGCCAGACTCAAGACTCTGAATGGTGTAATTCGATGTATATGATGTGCTAGAAAAAGCAGAACCATAGGACAGAAAATATACTAGTGTCTGTAGAGGAGTGTGGAAAGAGCTATAATAATGGGCCGAACAATTTTCCACCACTCTGAAGAGGTGGAAATAGGCTAGACCTGGTTGGGTGGTGGTGCACAGCTATGTGCATTTGTCAGAACTAAGTGCTATACACTAAAATGTGTGAATTCTATAAGTAAATTGTACTTCAAGGAACCTGATTTTTAAGTGATTAAAACATTGTTTCTGGCTTAGTTTTGAGGTTTACTGTAAATCTATTTGATTTAGATTTAAAGTTGTGTAAAGGTTTCTGTTTTAAAAGAATGGTTTGTTTTTTTTTTTAAGTCCCTATTATCAACAGTACTTAATTGTGCTGGAAACTTTATTTTGGGATTGTCTAATAGAGGAAGACAATAAATTTTTAATGTTCAAAAACCGACATTGATTCACAACACTGAAATATGGTATGAGAAGATGGTATTTCAGAATAGTAGAAGCATTTCTTATATACTAGTATGTAACATTATTTGTAGATAATCATTTCTTCATAATTTTCATAGCTAGAATTCTTTTTTTTTTTTTTTTTTTTTTGAGACAGAGTCTCACTTTATCACCCTCCGTAGAGTGCAATGAAATCACATCTCACAGCAACCTCCGACTCCTGGGCTTAGGTGATTCTCTTGCCTCAGCCTCCTGAGTAGCTGGGACTACAGGCGCCTGCCACAAGGCCCGGCTATTTTTTGTTGCAGTTTGGCTGTGGCCAGGTTCAATCCCGCCACCCTTGGTATATAGGGCCCGCACCCTACCCACTGAGCCACAGGTGCTGCCCATAGCTAGATTTGTTTAAACCATTTATTTAGATTGCTTTAGGTTCTAGATTGCTTCATGTTGCATATCAGTGTTTTAGAGTTAAAATATACACATAAATGTAGCTATTAAATTGGCTCAATATATTCTTAAAAAAAAGAAATTTAGAATAGTGACTGTGTCTAAAGGATGGAATATAATATAATATAGTACAACTCCGTAAGCCGACCATCCAAGGGACTGTAATAAACTGGTCAACATAGGGAGGTGATCAACGTAAGAAAATAGGCCTACTGCACTGATACATACATATGTAGTTTATAAAAATTAGGTCAATTTAGGGGCGGCACCTGTGGCTCAAAGGAGTAGGGCACTGGCCCCATATGCTGGAGGTGGTGGGTTCAAACCCAGCCCCGGGCAGAAACTCCAAAAAAAAAAAAAATTAGGTCAATTTAAGGAAGCAGTCAGTGTAGGGAGGTGGTCAGCTATGGAGGTTCTGCTGTATAAAATATAAGATATTACCTATAGGGTAGCACCTGTGGCTCAAGGAGTAAGGTGCCAGCCCCATATACAGGAGGTGGTAGGTTCAAACCCTGCCCTGGCCAGAAACTACAAAAATAATAATAATAATAATAATAATAAAATACAGATTTTAAAAAAAAAGATATTACTTATAGTATAGAGTGATTCTAGAATATAGATTTCACATTGAGAAAATTTGTCTTTTTTTTTTTTTTTTTTGCACTTTCCAAGGTGAGGAAGAAAATGCTTCCCGTTCTTCTGGATGGGCATCCTATCTGCATAGTTGGTCCGGACTTCGATAGATTGGTGGAAAGAAAATTCTTCATTAACCAAATAGAATCCATTTTGCAAAAATGGTTCATGTATATTGCTGTCATTCTTTGTCAAAAAGTATGTATATAAGTTCACATCTACATATGTTTGTACATATATATGACATATATATTTTTAAAGTCTCAGCTGGAAGTGAAAGTATAGCAGCTTGTAGAGTTGATACCAGTCCACGGCCCTCTGCCTCACATGCACTCCAGGCACGCTGCCAGAATGAAAACATGAAGAGAGTCCACTTCCCCTTCTCTGGAACCTCAGTACTGTGAATTTTGAAGTTAAACTAAATTTTGGTCCTGTACCAATTGAAATTTAGACTTTTAAAATAATGTTTCAAGACTATTTATTGCGAAGTTAGATTTTGCAGATAGATTTGTTACTAGTTATAAATTTCCAAGAAAATGTGATCATACTATGAAGGAAAATACTTTATTGGAGAGTTGACTTATGTTTATTAAGGGACTATGAAATAATATAGTTAATTATGCTAAGTTAAAAGAAAAGTTATTTATTTTAAAATGAACTAAGGGTTTTTCCCTCTACAATACATTTTCTCAGAACTCATTATGTTGTCAGAAGCCCTAATACTGGCTGGCGTGACACTAAGAAAAAAAAGACCACCGCCTAGTTGGGGAGTTTTCAATGGTGTCTCTCCGTGCTTTTGGTGTGGGACCAGTACTTTCAAGTTACATAGTAGGAGTCTGTTTTAAGAATTCACTCCATCTCCCCAAATAAAAACATGCCACAGCAGCGACTGTATTTTTCAACATTGTAACTAACTATGAAATTGGTGCTTCTAATGTTTCGGGGCAGATAATGTCATTCTATGGCTTTCCATCAGATGGACTTTAGAAAGTCAGTGCCACATTTTCCTGGTTTTTGTGAATAAGCCTAGATAATAATGTTACTTGCCTTTGATGCCTCTGAATATGTTTTAATGACTAGATCAAAATTGTGTCCTTAAATCAAAAATTTTAGAATTCTATTTTTAATATTTGTTAATAAATCACCACACAGTATGCTGTTGAAAGTTCTCTTCAGCCTTCCACTAACACTCTTGATTTTCATTCTTACTGGAGAACTTTGTACTTTGGTTACATAGAACATTGGTTTCTAAATTGTTTAACTGAAACTTGCTGCTGATATGTTAAGTTTGTTCTTTAAAAAATATTTCAATATTTCTTTCTTCCTGTCTTAGAAGAACAGACTTAACTAGTGAATATATTAATGAAAATGCATCTATTTCAAAGCTGACTTTAAGAGTTTAGTTTTTTTACTTTATAAACTGTGAATATGAGTATGCCAGCAGCGTACAGTAAACTATAAAAGTATTTAAATCAATTTCACTTTTCTTTGAGTGTAGCCTTTTGAAGTCTATATAAACTTGTTTTGAAATAGTCTCTACTTGAATGTAATAACAAAAATATCTTTTGCATGATAAGAAATTATTAATTTGATTACAAAAGGCTTATTCTTTCATGGTTTTAGCAATAAGAGGAGATGTAATGATTATTTTAATATTTCTATTAAATATGTTTAACTGTATATTATAAATTTATGGCTGCTCTTTTTCTGTTAGATACTGTCTCTATGGGGTTTTTAATTGGTTTAGAAGTTGGAATTGCAAAGTCCTTTACTACAGTCCTGCCGCCACTGGGACCTATGACATGCTTAAGAGAATGTAGACTGACCCTTACGTGCCACATAGACCTGCCATGTCTGACATGCTCCTTCCAGCCGAAAGTGGAAAACAACACTGGGCCTTTCTTAGGATAAGATAAGCGTTGAGTCACCCCACAGGCAGGTATCTGGCTGAGACTGCCTACCTAAGGGGGACCTTAGATGAAGAACTCTGTTCAGTTAGAAGCAGATCCTTAGAGTTCTTTAGAAATTTGGACTGGGAAATGGGAGAGGCAGAGAGAGAGAGAGTAATACAAGGAGGAGGAACCAAACTGACCCGGAAAAGGATTGGACGTGGCAGCCAGACGATGGGTGGCCTTGGAAGAAGCAGCTCTCAGCCCTGGGCCGGGTGCGCTCATCACTCTTTTATTTCTTAAGAGCTGAATTCATATGATAGCTGAGGAGTGGAAACTGACACCCTGTCCTCAAGTTCCAATCGTCCGCTGGTTTTCAGGCATCTCTTGTATGCAGTGAGCTTTGCTTGTGCTCCGTTAAACAGACTTCGGCAGAATTGTAACTGAACTGCAAGTTAACGCTACAGTGCTAAAGGCATACAGTACTTCGTGTTCTTCTTAAACTCCATTTTAGCTAATGATAGAGCTGGAAATGTATAGTATTTAGTATTGAAGGTTCCCCTACAGATACATTTTGGTACTTGGTGAATGGTATAACGCGCCAAAAAAGTGTTCTCATATGATTAAATTGCAATATAGTGACTCCAACTTGGTCAGACACTTATTTTGCCTTGGTATCTGAAAATCAACTTTGCTTCAAAATTAACACTCACCAAGGAAAACAACCTGATACAATTTTGCAGGCATCTTTGAACTAATTTTCATCCATGGGTAGTAGAAAGCATTTGGTAATGTATAAGATACATAGGGACAAAAGCTTTTCACCTACAGTAAAAATGTAACTACATGAAAAAGAATCAAGTTGTGACCTTCAAATTATTGCTTTGAAAAAACAGAAAAATTATATGAATGAACACAGAATACGGTTCTAAGCTACCCCTGTGCACATTTGGTAGTATAAGTCAATGGAAAGCAAACAGGTGGGAGAGGATGGGGGTTGGGGGTGGAGAGGAGAAGTAAATTCATACCTCGTGGGCATGATGCACACTTATCCAGTTCAGGGGTACACTTATAACTTTGACTCAAACTGTATATAAGCCATATAACCGAAACATTTGTACCCCCATAATATTCTGAAATAAAAATAAAAAACAAGGCACAATGTAAAGGTATATGGCAGACTCCTGGAAATGAGACACAACTACAATAGGGACCTTACCTAAGAGATGTAAATATTGTAACTTAATCATATGTACCCTCACATTAATCTGAAATTTAAAAAAAAGCACTAAAAATAATGAAAGTAACCAACTTGGTTTTCCTTCGAGGATGAGCTCACTCTGAACATGTGGTCACTGCTCCAGATGTTGGCCTGACATTTGAGATGACAGTCTCCCCAACTCCCACCTGGGAACTTTTGCCCTGGCAGCAGACAGAGGTGCCGGTAGGCCCAGCAACGATCAACTGAAGCAGATGCAGAGTTTTCACCCAATTCTAGTTAATTAGGTTCTCTCAGGAATACGGATTTGGGACTAAAGAGCACAGGAGCCCTGATATGTCCCGGAAGAGCAGAGAAAGCAGCCAATGGAGAGTGCAAAGAGGTTTAAGCTGACAAGGATAAACAGAATCCTGGTGTGAGAACTCCAGGGACCCAAAAATAATCGGTTTTCCTATGTCTTTAAATTTCTTGCTAATTACTAGTGATGTTGAGTACCTATGTTACCACCCATTTCTGTCGCCTATTCCATGGAATGTCTACTTATTTGCAAGCCAACGTCTTCTCATTCCACTTCACTTTATTTCACTTCACAGACATTGCCATTTTTACAAATTAAAGGTCTCTGACAGCTCCAGGTTGAGCAAGTCTATTGCCACCATTTCCCAACAGCATGTCTGTGTCATATGTTAGTTAATAACTCTCACAATATTTCATACTTGTTCATCATATCTATATAGTGTTTTATGATCAGGGATCTTTCCTGTTACTCTTGTAATTGTTTGGGGATGCAACAAATTTTGCTCATATAGGAAGATGAGCTTAATAAATGTCTGTGTTCTGACTGCTCCACTGACTGCCTATTCCCCTGTCTCTCTCCCTCTCCTTGGGCCTCCCTATTCCCTGAGACACAACAATATTGAAAATTAGACCAATTACTAACCCTACAATGTCCTCCAAGTGTTCAAGTGAAGGGAAGAGTCACACATCTCTCATTTTAAATCAACACCTAGAAATGATTTATCTTAATAAGAAAGGCATGTTGAAAGCCAAGGTAAGCTGAAAGCTAGGCCTCTTGCACCAAATAGCCAAGTTGTGAATTCAAAGGATAAAGTTCTGGAAGGGAATTTGAAGTGCTACTCTGGTAAACACACAAATGTAAAACAGCCTCACTGCTGAAAGAGAGAAAATTGTAGTGGTCTGGGTAGAGTAAAACAGCCACAAGATTCCCTTAAACCAAACTATGATTCAGAGAAGGACTCCTAACTCTTCAATTCCTACAAAAGCTGAAAGGAAACTACAGAAAAAAAAAATTTTGAAGCTAATGAAGTTTTGTTTATGGTGTTTAAGGAGTAAAGCCATTTCCATAACAAAAAAGGTGAAGCAGCAAATACTGATGTAGAAACTACAAATTATCCAGAAGATGTAGCTAAGATCACCGGTGAAGGTGGCGGCACTAAACAACAGACTTTCAATGCAGATAAAATGGCCTTCTATTGGAAGATGTAATCTAGGACTTTCATAACTGAAGAGGAGACATCAATGCTTAGTTTCAAAGTTTCAAAGACCAGGGTGGCTCCTGTGGGTCAAAGGAGTAGGGCACCAGCCCCATATGCCGAGGTGATGGGTTCAAACCCAGCCCCGACCAAAAACTGCAAAAATAAGTAAATAAATAAATGAAGTTTCAAAGACCAGGCTGACTCTCTTGTTAGCGCCAATGCAATTAAGCCAATGTTCACTTACCATTCCAAATATCCCAGGTACCTTAAAACTTGATGCTAGATCTACTCTGCCTGTGCTCCATAAATGGAACAACAAAGCCTGATTAAGAGCACATCTGTTCACAGCATGGTTTACTGAATATTTTAAGCCCACTGTGGAGACCTACTGCTCAGAAAAAAAAGATTACTTTCAGAACATTACTGGTCATTTACAGAGCGTCTAGTCACCCAAGAGCTGCGGCAGAGATGTACAAGATTAATGTTGTTTGCATACCTCTAACACAGCAACCATTCTACAGCCCATTAATTAAGTCTGAATTTGAAGTCTTATTGAAATATATATCGTAAAGCTATAACTGCCATAGACTGTGATTCTTCTCATAGATCTGGGCAAAGTGAAAATACTACTCCAGTAAACACACTTCCCTTCTGGAAAGCAGTTATCATTCTATATGCCATTAAGAACATTCATGATTCACGAGAGGAAGTCAAACTATCACCCTGAGAGAAGTTTGGAAGAAGTTGATTTTAACCCTCTTGGATGACTTTGAGGGCCTCCAGATTCCAGCAGAGAAAGAAACTGCTGATGTGGTGAAAGTGACAAGAGAAATAGAAGCAAAGCCTGGCGATATGACTGAGTTGCTACAATCTCATGATGAAATTTGAATGAATGAGAAGTTTCTTCTTATGGATGAGCAAAGAAAGTGTTTTGTTGAAATGGAATCTACTCCTGGTGAAGATGCCATAAATATTGTTGAAATTAACAACAAAGGATTTAGACTATGACCTAAACTTAGTTGATAAAGTAGCAGTAGGACTTGAGAAGAGTATAATTTTGAGAGAAGTTCTACTGTGGGTAAAATGTCATCAAGACGGCATCACATGCTACAGAGAAATATTTCATGAGGGAAGAGTTCATTCATGTGGAAAACTTCATTGCTGTCTTATTTTAAGAAATTGCCACAGCACCCCTCCCCAACCTTTTGCAACCACCACCCTAATCCGTCATCAATCATCAATATTTAGGCAAGACCCTCCACTAGCAAAAATATTATAAACTCAGATTATTGTATGTTCTGGAAATTAATTCTTTATTGGATGTATGGTTTGCAAATACTTTCTCCCATTCTACAGGTTGTCACTTCACTTTGATGATCGTTTTCTTTGCTGTGCAGGAGTCTTTTAGTTTGACATAATCCCATTTGTCTATTTTCGCTTTCATTGCCTGTGCTTTTGATGTCCTCTTTATAAAATCTTGGCCCAGACCAACGGCCTAAAGCATTTCTCGTGGGAGTTCTATAGTCTCAGGTCTTGCATTTACATCTTCAATCTAATAATCAAAGTCAGTGATCTCGACTTTTGAATTTATATTTGTGTCTGGTGAGAAATAGGCACCTCATTTTATTTTTCTGCGTATGCATATCCAGCTTTCCCAGCCTCACCTTTTGAAGAGACTGACCTATCCCTGATGAATGTTCTTGGTACCTTTGTCAAAATAGGTTGACTAAAAAATAAATAATTAAGACAAGTTGGCTATAAGTATGTGAACTTAGTTCTAGGTTCTCTACTATGCATCCATTTTTTGTTTTGTTTTGTTTGTTTTTTGAGACAGAGCCTCAAGCTGTCACCCTGGGTAGAGTGCCATGGTATCACAGCTCACAGCAACCTCCAATTCCTGGGATGAAGCGAGTCTCTTGCCTCTGCCTCCCAAGTAGCTGGGACTACAGGGGCCCGCCACAATGCTCGGCCATTTTTTGGTTGCAGCCGTCATTGTTGTTTGGCGGGCCCGGGCTGGATTCAAACCCGCCAGCTCAGGTGTACGTGGCTGGCGCCTTAGCCCGTTGAGCCACCAGCGCCGAGCCTATGCATCCATTTTTAAGCCTATAACATGTTGTGTTGGTGATTGTAGCTTTTGTAGTATATTTTGAAGCCTATTAGTATGACACCTCCAACTTTGTTCTTTGTGCTCAGGATTGCTTTGGCTATTTGCGCTGACCTCTCTCAGCTTGTGATATTTTTGTATCTGAAAGGTTCCAAAAAGCTAAGGCTAGTTTGTCACAGGCAAAGCTGAGCATGCTATAAATGAAAACTGGAAAAAATCAGTCTAATTCTCAAAAGCAAATATATATTCAACCTGCTAAAGATGACAATATTTGTTATGATAATGAAATGAAACCTTGGGAAGAACACACAATTGAAGTTGGATGCCACAAAATGAGGCACCCACCCAGAGATGCCATTGTGGAGTGTTAAAGTACAAGACTGAGTTGTGTTCACAATGGATGGATAGGCACAAAAAACCTCTGATGTCTCGATGCCTTTACAGCGTCAGCCCTATACACCGAGGCTGGCAGGTTCAAACCTGGCCGGGGCCAGCTGAACAACAATGACAACTGCAACAAAAAATAGCTGGGCATTGTGGTGGGTGCCTGTAGTCTCAGCTACTTGGGAGACTGAGGCAAGAGAATCACTTAAGCCCAAGAGTTTGAGGTTGCTGTGAGCTGTGACACCCACAGCATTCTATAGAGGGCAACATAGTGAGACTCTGTTTCAAAACAAAAAAAAATAAACACTTTATATTCAATTCCTTTTTCTTTAGCCCAAGGACTTGTGCTGGTTTAATACATTTGTATTAGTCTCTTTCTTTGGAAAACCCAGACAAATAATTTTGTGTTTAGGAACTACTGAGAAACAAAATAGTCCATGCAAGTGTAGAGTGAATCATTTTACCTTTTATAAAGGTAAATAAGACTATGAAATTTTTTGATACTGGATGACAACTATGGAAAGAGTATTCTTATTTCCTTTTACTAGGGAGGCAAGAGTTTCTTTTTCATAATCATGTCACAAATTGTTGAAGCCACCATGTTGTATGATATGATTGTGCATTTTTTTAAAAACTAGCCAGAACTTATCTAGGTAAATTCCAATTCTTAGGTATAATTCATATTATACTCAGAGTTGATGGTTATACAAGGAAGTGATTGCTAGTTTCAGTTACAACTTTTTATAAAAGATACTGAGATTTAAAGCCTTTTCTCTTGTTGTCTTTTTCCTAAAGTAAAACTTTAAAAGTACCCAAACTACGTATAATGTTGTACATTACACAGAATAAAAACGAGGCTGGACATGGTGGCTCACACCTATAATCATAGCACTCTGGGAGGCCGAGGCAGATGGATTGTCCTGAGCTCACAGGTTCAAGACCAGCCTCAGTGAGAGCCAGACCCCCACACCTCCCATCTCTAAAAATAGCTGGGTGTTGTGGTGGGTGCCTGTAGTCCCAGCTACTCGAGAGGCTAAGGCAGGAGAATCACTTGTGCCCAAGAGTTGGAGGTTGTTGTGAGCTATGATGCCATGGCACTCTACCAAGGGTGACAAAATGAGACTCTGTCTTCAAAAAAGTAAAATAAAATAAAATAAGTAAGCAAATAAATACATACAGGTATGATCTTTGTTTGGAGACTCCTGTGAGAACTGCCTATTCTTTCTTGCTCTTTCTCTTAACCCTTAGGTTACCAGCAGGTCACACGCCCTTGAGAAACCCCTATGGCTCCTGCTTCAGTCCATTTTCATCAGCTTTCCTGAGAAAAATGATCTGTTAAAGAAGGCTGGCTTGCCTGAATTTGGAATATTTGCATTTATTGAGTTGTACTGTACTGTTCTGGTTACTTTGAGCGTAATGTAAATGTCACCTGTTGCATAGTAATGGCAGTAAGTCTAACAGAATAAACATCAAAGAGAATTGTAAACCCTACTACAGAATGTATCTCAGTGAAAGGGATTCTTGTTAATTGCTTATAAAACTAAAAAGAAAAAAAAAAGCTTATGAACATGGACAACAATTATTGAACTGACCTTTTATCCATACTGATATAAAATCATGTGCCACATTCTAGAAAGAGTTACCTTTGGTGAGAGCACTGCTTGTTTAGCTAGGCTTGTTACCATAGTTAACTGTTTCGGATGTCTGGTATGTCACAAAAGCATTAATTATATTACTTTCCTATAACCAAAGTAGAATTCAGACCTACTCTGAGAAATGTAATAAGTAGTTTATATTATTTATTTTAGTGGCGTTTAAGATTACGGAAAGGGCCAGGCACAGTGACCTGTAATCCCAGCACTCTGGGAGGCCCAGACGAGTGGTTTGCTTGAGCTCACAAGTTTGATAACAGCCTGAGTAAGAGTGAGACCCGGCCTCTACTAAAAATAGAAAAAAAATTAAAAACCAAATGGGTATGTGGTAGGCACTTATAGTCCCACCTTCTCAGGAGGCTGAGGCAGAGGATTACTTGAGCCCATGCTTTGAGTGAAGCTGCCACAGTTCTACCCAGGGTGACAGGGGAGACTGTGTCTCAAAAAAAAAAAGATTACGTAAGTACAATTCCCAAAGAATGAAATATATATATAATATATTTATTTATTTATTTTTATTTATTTTATATGTATGTATTTATTTATTTTGCAGTTTTTTTGGCTGGGGCTAGGTTTGAACCCGTCACCTCTGGCATATGGGGCCGGTGCCCAACTCCTTTGAGCCACAGGTACCGCCCATGAAATATAATTTTTCACGAAATATAGAACTGTGGTCTATATTGTGCTCTAGAACAATATATCAATATACCTTCTACATGGAGCATAATTAGGAAATCTCTATTACGTTCGGTGGCAAATTTGGTTTTATAAACCAAAAACTCACAGTAAGCACTGGACATTGTGCAACATTTAATTCATATGATTCATTCTGAGTTTCTGACTGAGATCATTTTTTCCAGCTATGTGCACTTCTCTTGGGACCCATATAATATGTGGCTAACTTAATTTTATTGTTACTTCCTTTCCTGGAAAAGGAGAAATCATTCAGATCAGTTTTCAAATTGCCTTATAGACTATGACTTTGAAATTTTTTTTTTTTTTTTTTGAGACAGAGCCTCAAGCTGTCACCCTGGATAGAGTGCTGTGGCATCACAGCTCACAGCAACCTCCAGCTCCTGGGCTCAAGCGAGTCTCCCTCCTCCGCCTCCCAAGTAGCTGGGACCACAGGCGCCCGCCACAACGCCCAGCCATTTTTTGGTTGCAGCCATCATTGTTGTTTGTCAGGCCCAGGCTGGATTCGAACCCGCCAGCTCAGGTGTATGTGGCTGGCGCCTTAGCCCATTGAGCCACAGGCGCCGAGCCAAACTTTGAAATATTTTTAAAGGAACTCCTTTGTTCTAGACCTTCTCTATTATGGTAGCCACAAGTGACATGTGACTATTGAAAGATTGAAATGTGATTATTCCAAATTAAGAGTTACTGTAAAATATACACCAGATTTCAAAAACTTATATGAAAAAAAGTAAAAGATTTCATCAATCATTTTGTAGTGATTACATGTTGAAATTTATTTATTTTCATTTTTTTAGAGATCGAGTCTCACTGTCAGAGTGCTTTGGTGTCACAGCTCACAGCAACCTCTAGCTCTTGGGCTTAGGTGATTCTCTTGCCTCAGCCTCCTGAGTAGCTGGGACTACAGGCCCCTGCCACAACGCCTGGCTATTTTTTATTGCAGTTTGGCCGGGGCCAGGTTTGAACCCGCTACCATTGGTATATGGGGCTGGAGCCCTACTCACTGAGCCACAGGCACCGCCCTACATGTTGAAATTTAACATTGTGAGCATATTGGTTTCAATAAAATACATTGTTAAAATTAATTTAATCCGTTTCTATTTACTTTTCGTAATATTGCTACTAGATAATTTAAAAATTACTTGTAGTGTCTACATTTGTGGTTTGTATTATATTTTTGTTACATAGTACTGTTTTGAAGAAATATTCTGTTAAACCCTGAAATTAATTCCAAATACTTTCCTGGAATAAAGTGGCAAGTTAGAACTTCAACTTCTAAAAGGTAGCAATGATGAGAAATACCTTCTGCTTTGAAAAATATTTACTTTCCAACTGCAGTACACCAATTACATATTCCTTGGGAGCCATTCTTCTCCTATTTTAAATGAAAATTGAAGAAATTAGGCCAGGATTATTCCTATTTTATGCCAATTATATAATCAGATAATTAGATGACGCTTTTCTTAAAACCTAGCCAAGACAAATTAGCTCTCAGAGAAACATAGGACCTCTTTTGTAATGTGATTTATGAATTATAGACTAAACTAAAATCTCACCTTCTCTTGAAGAGCAGAAAACATGTGAAAATTCTATGTCACCCCTTAGAGTAATTTAAAAAATTCATAAGCTTTGAAATACATACACAGAATAAAATCTTTGTATTTTACAAAGCAAAATTTTAAATTGGCTTTGTAAATTCTTCATAAGATAATGAAAGCCATGTTTCTCACTATCGGAGAGAGAAAGTTGTAAATAAGCCAAGGGGGAATTTCAGAATGAATCCTGTGGTGCCACATTAGACTCAGAAGTATCAGTATAAATCATGTTTTTAAAATAAATATAGGCTAGGTCTCACATGGTGGTTCACACTTGTAATCCTGCAATTTGTGGAGGCTGAGGCAGGAAAATCATTTAAAGCCATTTAAAACTAGCCTGGATAACATAGTAAGACACCTTTGTCTCTACCAAAAAAACAAAAAAATCAGCCAGCCACAGTGATGCACAGCTATAATACCAGCTACTTGGGAGGCTGAGGCCAGAGGACCACTGGAACCCAGGAGGTCAGGCTTCAGTGGACTGTGAAGCATTTCAGCCTAGGCAACAGACAGAGACCCTGTCTCTAAAAAAATAAAAATAAATATATTCATGAGATAGAAATATATTTTTAATACATGTTTAAATATGCAAATGCTATATATGCACACATATATACATGTGTGTATATGTATTTTTATATAGTATATATAGAAATACAGATAAGTGTATGTAAATGGGTCAGGATATATACATGTATTTCTTTTTTTTCTTTTCTTTTTTCTTTTTTTTTTTTTTTGAGACAGAGCCTCAAGCTGTCACCCTGGATAGAATGCCGTGGCAGCACAGCTCACAGCAACCTCCAATTCCTGGGCTCAAGCGAGTCTCCTGCCTCTGCCTCTCAAGTAGCTGGGACTATAGGTGCCTGCCACAACGCCCGGCCATTTTTTGGTTGCAGCCATCATTGTTGTTTGGCAGGCCCAGGCTGGATTCAAACCGCCAACTCAGGTGTACATGGCTGGCGCCTTAGCCCATTGAGCCACAGGCAACAAGCCTTTTTTTTTTTTTTTCTCAAATTAATATGAGGGTACAGATTTTTAGGTTACATTGTTTTCAATTGTAATGTAAAGTTCAAGTTGTAGTGGAGCCCTTAACCAAGGGGGCATGCTGAACACCCTCGCACTGTACACATTAGGTGAGATACCGCCAATTGCCCTCCCTCCTCTCCCCTCCCCTCTCCCTTCTCCCTCTTCTCCCTTGCTAGACTATATTTTTGCTTTATCATTCGTGTGGATATGTAGTTATTTATATCTTGGATTCATATTAATGCTGAGTACACTGGATTTTTTTTTTCCATTCTTGAGACACTTTACTAAGAAAAATGTGTTTCAACTCCATCCAGGTAAACATAGAAGATGTAAAGTCTCCATCTTTTCTTTTTTTTTTTTTAATAATTTTATTAAATCATAATTGTGTACATTAGTGCAATCATGGGGCACAATGTGCTGACTTCATATACAATCTGAAATATATTGGTCCAACTGTTAAACATAGCCTTCGTGGCATTTTCTTAATCACTATATGAAGACATTGATAATCTACATTTAATAAGTTTCACCAGTACCCTTCTAAGATGCACCGTAGGTGTGATCCCACCAATTGCCCTCCTTCCACCCATCCTCCCCCCTCCCCTCCCCTCCCTTGCCCTTTTCCCTGTATTCTTGTGCTATAATTGGGTTTTAGACTTTAGACTATAAATTAGCTTCATATTAGAGCTGAGTACATTGTATAATTTTTCTTCCATTCTTGAGATACTTTGCTAAGAAGAATATGTTCCAATTCCATCCATGTAAACACAAAAGAGGTAAAGTCTCCATCTTTCTTTAAGTCTCCATCTTTTCTTTTTTTTTTTTTTTTTTGTTGAGACAGAGCCTCAAGCTGTCACCCTGGATAGAGTGCTGTGGCATCACAGCTCACAGCAACCTCCAATTCCTGGGCTCAAGCGAGTCTCCTGCCTCCGCCTCCCAAGTAGCTGGGACCACAGGCGCCCGCCACAACGCCCGTCCATTTTTTGGTTGCAGCCGTCATTGTTGTTTGGCGGGTCCGGGCTGGATTCGAACCCGCCAGCTCAGGTGTACGTGGCTGGCGCCTTAGCCCGTTGAGCCACAGGCGCCGAGCTGATTTAGTGGTTTTTAAATGCAGTGATTTGATTGTATCCTCCTTGTGGAATACATCTGTAGGACAATAAAGCAGCAAAGTAGTTATAAGCTGTTTTTTAGCAATCGTAATGTTTATGATATTACTGAGAGCGTTATTCTCAACCAATATGTGCATACTTAGGTGTGTGTATGCCTATACACAAATATGTATTAGGATAAATAAAATCAGAAATTATGTTAATTATGTTAACACTGTAAGAATTTAATATTTTCAAAGAAACTCAGTAATTATGTTAATGCTGCTAGAAGTCAATATTTTCAGTATAAGGGGAAAGAGATATAAACTTTGTGTAAACTTTATAAATACCTGATCCATTTTCTCTTTTAAAAATTGCATTATTTTCTAACTTTTTAATTGAACATTTCTAGGAAAGTTATTGGCTCAGAGCAAATGAGCATCCCGGGTGTCTGAGCTATAGTCCTTACATCCTATTTCCCATAATAGAAACCGGAGCTGCTTGGAGAAAGAGCTGATTCCAAGTCTCTGCCGGCAAACGTACAAATAAACCAGAAACCTTGAAAGTAAAGAAGTGTTTGAATATCACTGGGGTCCATGTCAAAAGGACTCAATTGGCTCCCACTTTTCTCAAAAAAATGGGATAATTAAACCACCTTTTATGTTATAAAAAACAGTCCTTATCTCCTGGAATAGATACATTTATAAATGAAGTGCTGTAATACCTATGATTTAAAATAATCTAATTATAGGAGGAGAAATGGTGGGGATATAGATGAACGAAGATTTACCACACCTTTAAAATTACTGGAGATTAAGGGGTAGGCTAATGAGGTTAATTGCACTATTCTTTCTATGTTTGTACTTGTTTGGGGTTTTCCATAGTAAACAACACCAAAATTCTATAGGGCTTGCCTGTGTTGAGGTCAAAGAGTTTCCTTAGGGGATATTTGAGAATGCCACAGAACAAGTGCCCCCATTAAAGCTGAGTTATCTTTTCACATTTGGTTAAGAAGTATCAAAATGATTAACATACACTCTTTTTTTATTTAATTTTTATTAAATCATAATTGTGTACATTGGTGCAATCATGGGGCACAATGTGCTGACTTCATATACAATCTGAAATATTTTCATTGAACTATCTAACATAGCCTTCATGGCCTTTTAATCACTATATGAAGACATTTATATTCTACATTTAGTAATTTTCATTGTACCCTTCTAAGATGCACCGTAAGCGTGATCCCACCAATCACCCTCCCTCCACTCATCCTCCCTTCTCCCTTCCCCTCTCTAGCACCCTCCCCATTTCTTGTGCTATAACTGGGTTTTAGCCTTCATATAAAAGCTATAGATTAGCTTCATAGTAGGGCTGAGTACATTGGATACTTTTTCTTCCATTCTTGAGATACTTTGCTGAGAAGAGTATGTTCCATCTCCATCCATGTAAACACAAAAGAGGTAAAGTCTCCATCTTTCTTTAACACACACTCTTAATTGCATTAGCCGTCAACACTTTTTTTTTCAATGTAGTTCTGAGAAAACACTTTTTAAAAAACTTTTTAGAATTTTATTCCAGTTGGCATTTTCTCTTGCAAATCACGTGAAGAGAAGACACGTCCTCCTAAGTCAACGTTGGCTTTGCCTCTCTGTCTGTCTGTGGTTGCTTGTATGTTGCAGGGTCCCTCTTCTCATACCTGCAATGTATTTGACAAGCACTAATAAC